>NDXB01005102.1:34763-63412 GCA_002631895.1 Agapornis roseicollis
CCCCCCCCCAAAATTAACAGAGGACAAAAGGACCAATGTACTTGAAATCATATTTAACACATTCGTTGTAATTGAGCTGGTCTCTAATTGATTGTGCCAGTTATTTGGTGTGTCAAGGAAGCAAAGGTAATTGCTGACCTCTCACAGAGCAAAGTAAAAGAGGAAATGCCATTATACTGTCAAACTGATGCCACTCATTTTGCAACAGGTCCATAGTCTGGAGGTTCTGAGGTCTGGACTCATCTCTTTTTATGAGGTTTGAATTAAAGATTTTACAAGAGGGCTCAAAGCAATGACCCACCAAACTTGTCACCCTGATTTTGGGTATATATCATAATTCAGATGCTTGGTGTTAGAAATACTGTAGAATAAGAAAAGCCATATTGTTCTAGTAGCTGCTGTTTCTCTCACTTTGTTTTATTTAAGAATATTTTCCTACTGGCATTCCCAGTTTCCTTTGCCTTCTTTTTCTATGGATTTAAAAAAAATACTACATGCATTCCCACAGGTTGCTTCATATTTTTTCCTAATCCCTTGTTTATGGCCTGAACGTCAGATGGGTGTGCACACACAGTTCACCTACCGAACAAGTGAGAGCTTTCATGGAGTGACACTTCTGTATGTAGGCTTACTTACATGGGAGAGTTTGTATAAACCTCATTTACAGAATTATTCAGCTGGCAGCAAGTCATAGCTGATAAACTTGCAACAGAAATACTTGACACCAGCTATGCAAAATATGCTAATCTACAAAATAAACAAATAACCCCCATGTAAAAGCTTTGCTAATCATCAGGAAAAAGTACCAATTACACAGTGCAGAGTGCAAATGTAACCCCTGTTGTGACAGCAGGGAGGCTTCATGTATATACCACTAATGGAGGTTGTTGCATAGCTCCAGGCTGGCGTGGGCTGGAAGCGGTGACCTAGTGCTGTCTCCAGCTACTCCTGCCATACTTCTCCTTCCAGGCTGTCCTTGTTGGTGAGGTGGCCAAATGTGTGCCTCATCACAGCCAACTTCTTGGCTCCAGCATGTGACTGCTGTCTCCAGTGGGCTCAGGAGGGAAGGGGGAAGCTCAGGGGGTCCCCATGGGTGGAAGCTATGTGCAGGCTCTGGGGGGAGGGATGCAGTGGCAGGGAGAGTGACCAATTACACTGGGTTGAAGAAGCACCGTGGGCAACATGGGGAGTGGGTGCCACACTGGGTGTGATTATGAGCAAGGCTCATTTGCCCACTGGCAGCACAGCGCTGGGTTGTGTGGCTGCTCATGTCCGGACTAACATGGATGTCTGCATGATGCCACAAAAGTACCTTTTAAAAACTCATTGTTTGGGAAGGAAACAGCCAACATGAGTATTTATCGTAGTTGAATCTTTTATAACTCTGACAGACCTTGTGGTTAATTGATTCAGACCTCAAGGAAGACCTCAATTTAGACTCTGTGGCTGTCTCCTATTTCATGCAGCTTAGTGTGCTTCTGTCAGAGAGTCCTTAATTTTATTTGCTTGGCTTTTGAAAGCCAGTAAAATCTGCTGTAGAAACAGAATTTGCGAATCAGCTCATTTGGCAGAGTGAACATAAAAAACTCATGCAAGTGTGATGCTGGGATGCTGCGGTATTTTTTGGCCCAGCCATGTTTTCTGACCTGTCCACAAACGAAGATCTTACATTGTGTGGGGAGGTGAAACATAGAAGGCAGGGCTTAGGGTGTCTAAAGCTGCCCCTTCAGCCAGGGCTGACACACTCTTGCTGCAGCAGGTGGAGGAATGGTACCAACCCTCCAAGTACCAGTGGTGCCGTACCTCTCAGCTGCATATGGCTGTTTCCAGTGAGCTACAATGAAGATTATAAATAAGATGTCACACAACCTTCAGCTAGTAGTGAACATGCTCCACCAATGACTGACAAGCATAAGGTAGAGAGATGCGCATGGCTTAGCATATCTTTCTGGAACAGGTTTGTGCAAAAGAGTCCAGCAGACTGGATCGGAGTGGAGGGTGTGCTGGAAGGTGTCTGAGATTGCTGTATGACATCTGTGAGAATCTGCCATGTCTGGGTCACATAAAATGTACTTCAGGAAACTGGCTATGAGAACAAGAAACTGATGTTCATCCATGTTCTGTATATCTGTCCCCAGAATCGAAGGGAAGCAGGGTAGGAAGAGATCATGTACTGCAGAAGTTCACAATGCCTCATCTGCCTTGTGGAGCCACTAGCAGCAAGAGTAGCTCCTCCTTATCCCATACAGCTGCTTTGAAATGGGGGGGAGTGTCACTGTCTGGGGATGCTTTCTGTTGCCTTTAATCTTAAAAACCTTGAATGATGAAGATTCTCTAGCCTTCCTAGGAAATCTCTTCTGCTGCCTCTCCTTGTTTATCACCAGAAAGTTTTGCTGTTGAAGGAAAGTGGAGGTGTGCCCCGAGGGAACAGGAGAGGGTGTCTGGCTGTGGAACCTGTGAAGGTGGTTCCTGAGGAGATGATTAGGAGCTTAAACAGGCAATAGGAGATTGAGAAACTGAGGCTGGCCGTGGAACCTCTGTGCAGGGTTGAACTGATTTGTGATTAGGTGGTCACATTGCTGCTGTTGACACTACTATAACTATTCTTCCCCATCCTCTCCTCTACCTCTGTGTTAATCTCTTTACCTGTATCTGGCTTCAGCGATGGCAGGGGAGAGAGCCAGGAAGCCTGCTCAGTGGGATTCAGTCTGGTGGTGAATGCAGGTGACTGCTGCTTAAGTTGATTCTCTGTCAGCCTTGCCATACCCAACTTACAGCAAAATCACACCATACTTTCTTTTCCCCAGTTTCCCTGCTGTAAAGTAATGATAGTCCTGTCCTGACTGATGGGAGCTTTGCTAGGTTAAGCGTGTTGAACTACCAAGCCAGTGGTAATGAGGAACTTCTAGGAGGTGGAGAATGGCTGCCTGAGAAAAGGCAATGGCTGTTTGGCTGCTCAAAACAGTCTGTGCAGTGGCATCTAGTGCACAGCAGGAAGAATTACAGATGTCCAGTGACCCTCCTGCTCAGCTGGGTGTCACAGAAGGACCACAAGCTGCTTTTTGGGGAAGCTCTGGGGCTAAGACCCTGCTTCTCCCTTTCTTCTCCAGAGTGGAGCAGGGGACCACAAGTTTTAGGCTGGCTAGAAGCACCAGCAGCTGCTGTTGTGCTTTTGTCTGTGAGCGCTCAGTCATCCAGACACAGGGTTTTGACGTGATTAAAGGAAAAAAAAGGTCATCTAGGATCATCTAGTTCAGGCACTTATAGAGGAGAAGGGGGCACTGTCAGTGTTCCTGGTGCCCAGAGCAGCTGACTGGATAAAGAAGTTGTAGGCATTTTGACTGACAGGGGGTAAGTGTCTGGGCACACAGAATCTCAGCCACAGCAGTTGCACATGCTTATCTCTGTCCCTCCTTGAACTGAAATGCACTGGGTGCCAAAAAGGCACGTCACAGCGTCTGGCCTGGCTGGACTCAAAATCCAGTGCAATGCCAGACTCTAGTCTTGCGTAAACTGCCAGAGATGGTATCTCCCCTCTGTCCTTTTTCTCTGGTGGGCAGGAAATAGCTGATGAAATATTCAGACTTTACTCTTCATTACTCTCTTAGCTTTCAAAACACAGCTTTATCTATCAAGCTATTGAACACCTCTGGTCCTTTCACACTGTTCTATAAACCCGTTTCTCAACCACCCTAACGTACATGGCCTTTCTTCCTTTCTGACAGGAGTAAAAGAGTGGAGCCTAAACTGAATATTGCTTTAAAACAGTTATTTCCTTGGGCTGCAATATTTAGTTAAGAATCTATTGTCTCAAGACAGAGAATGCTCTAAAGAAGATTACCCACATCTGTTTCTCTTGGCTATACACCTCATTCATCTGATCTCGATGATCCATGGGAAAATTTAATAAAAGGAGGACGTGTTTTTTTGGGGAAAGTGTCTCTTCATCCATGCTGGGTAAGATGTACTCGAAGGCAGACTTTGCTTCTGGAAGCAGGGATCAGACCCAGATTATTCTGTTTCTATGTCTTTGTATTAAATGATTATTAAAAAAAAATGGGTTTATAGTAAATGATGGATTTTTTGTGAGGTCTTTGTAATCCCTTTAGCTATCATCAGATTGGGTTTTGCAATAGCAATGCTGTAAGAAGTTACTTATGAAATTGAAATATATTTAGTGATACTAGCTGCACAGTTGAAATGAATGTGTAGTAGTAAAAAAGCTTAAATGACACTATTGTTGTGAATTGAAGCTTGTTTGGTTTTTTAAAAAGCTCTGCCTTAGATCACAAGTAAAATCTTTTAATTTCTCAGGCAGAAAAATAGCGACAGCTCTGCAAGAGGACCTTGCAGAGCAGTTAGCGATAGCTCTTGGACAAATTGTTTTCAGAGCCTGCACAACTCCAGTTCACAGTTACCGCTACTGTTTGGAGCCTGTACTTGGAGCATCTGCTGCTGCCTGTACATTGCTTTTGTCTGCAGTTAACTAGAATAAGAAAACTAAGTGGTGCTGGATGCTAAATTCATTATGTGCAAAACTTCCCACTGCTTCTGGGTGTTAAGCACCAATTACTTCACATATTCTACACCTCCTTTCCTGTTCTTGCCTCTACCAAAGGAAAGTTCTTTATAACCAAGTAAGATTAAATAAGTTTTCATCATTAAAAAAGCCCCAGCAAATTAAACAAAGCACTGTTCTTTGGTTAAAGAATAACCCACTCATCATTTCAATGAGGAAGTGGTCCACTTGTAGTTACCTTTTCCTCTGTCCATCTCAGCCATTAGCAAATCTGAGAAGGGCAGATGTAAGGTGGGGCACAGTGTGCACTGCACCCATCAGGGTAAAGCCCAGACAGAGCAGAAGTGGGAGGTGCTCACTGAGCTGTGGAAATGGTCCATAACAGGAAAGGCCATGTGGCAGGGTGTCTGAGGGGTGTGAAAAGACCCTCTCTTGGATAGTAAAAATGCAAATATCTTATATTGTGCTAACGAATCTGCATTGCCTAATGACCTCTAGGTTTGTTTTATAGCAGCTTCTTACTTGGCTATTTTAATCCCTTTTCATAGATTTATAGAATGGTTTGGGTTGGAATGGATCTTAAGATCATCTAGTTCTGACTGCCCTGCCACAGACAGGGATGCCTCACAGAGAACCATGTCCAGCCTGGCCTTGAACATTGCCAGGGATTGAACATTTACCCCTTCTTTGGGCAACCTGTCCCAGTGCCTCACCATCCCACTTTAAAGAACTTCTTTCTTGTATCTAAGCTGAGCTTCCACTGTTTAAGTTTAAACCCATTATCCCTCATCCTATAGCTAGAGTCCCTGACAAAGGGTCCCTTTCCTGCGTCATAGGCCTCTTCCTTTTGTAAAGGCAGTGTGGGTATTAGGGTAGGGGAAATGGCTGTTTGAATAGCTCCTGAAAAAAGAAAAAATAAGACAAGCATTTAGAAAGACCATTTCTCTGATTCCTTTGAAATTAATCTTCTGTGCCTGGAAATTATGCTTTGAACTGTAAGGGGATTGCAGATTACAGTTTTGTCCATTTATACAATGCAATAAGAGTCCAAATCAAAGCCTACTAAAATCTGGGCAGATGCTTGATTACAGTTATAACTTCATACAGAGAACCAGATTCTCTGTTAGCATAATCTGATGCTTCTCCACTGTTGTTGGGTAAGTAATGTCATTTATGTTCTGCATAATTTGGTCTGTAACTGATAAGATTATCCCCTGACTTTTGTTTGTGAAACTTGGAGGAAATTACAGCCATGTGGAGACAATATAAAGGGGAGGAGAGCCAGTGTTTTTGAACAGACTGTATTGATGGGGCAGAGGTAGAGGTCAAGAGCTAGCAGTGTAGTACTGGGCAGAGGGCTCATATGTTCCTAAGAAGAGCTTCAACAAAGTGGGCAGCTGAGGTGGTTCCTGGTTGCCATAGAGTAACATAAAGGCACCAGAAACAAAATAGAGCCTAGTCACAAATTTGCTGCAGCTGTTGTGTGGACAGTTAAGAATAAGAGGCATCACCATCATGAATTTTGCTCACCCATGGAATGTTCCTGTGAGTGCAAAAGATCATAGCAGCTTGACTCATCATTTGGGTAGGATGGTAGGGGCAGGGCAGAAGCATAGTTGATGCAGTTCTACTGTTCATTATACCCGCAATGCATATTGTTCACCATATGCTGTCGAAAGCAAGGTTCAGCTACTGTATCTCAGTGAGGAAACGACAGAATCCTAACTCGGTGTCACAAGAGGAATTCTGTTAGAAATGTGCCATTGCACATCATAACCACCCAATAGCTGTGCTGTTGCCTGTGGTTTCTTTGTCTCTGTTGTTGTCTATTTGACGGATGGCACCTGCCAAGGGCAACACAGCTACAAATATCATGGCTTTTAGTGCGTCCTTTGACAGTCTGCTGTGATTCTCAGGACCAATGTGTCCAGTCAGTTAGGATTAATTCTTTTTCAGAAGCCTGGGGTGTTTCCTTCCTAGTTCATCTTCACTTCTTTGTCCTCTTGCTAGACATTGTATCCCTGCTGTTTTCTGTCAGTCAGTGACTACTGAATTTTCTATGCTGTACGTGATACCCTGTCTGCCATTGGGCACTGGTATAGTGCAATCAATTAAACCAGGGTCCATAGCTTAGTAACTTATAAGTAGGGCTATCGTCCATCAGTGGGGCTGTGCTATTGCCGCAAGCTAAAGTAGCGGAAGGGCACCACTATAACTTTATAAGGCTTTTCTCTATTCTTTTCCTCCATTTTCCCCTTTCTTTTTCTTTCCTGTAAATGCTGTTGAGGATGTTGGATGCTTGGAAAAAATCAGGGATGCCTTTCATCCTTCTTCCTCCTTTCTTTTCCCTTCCTAGCTCTTTATGTGCTGGGAGAAGACAAAATTACCAAATAAAAAGTAATCACACATTGCATGTATTTGGGCCTGCATATACTGTTAACTCATGTAATACGGAAACAATGAAAATGGTGTGGTTTTTTTCAGGGTTCAACTGAAACAAACATTAGTTAGCTCAAAGCTGCTCAGGGTTTCCTTCAGTCTGTAATTATTTGATTTGACTGGTTTTAGTCCACATGCTTCAGATGACCAGTTTGGTGGCTTTCATTCACGTGTGTTTGGCCAACTCTTACTGTATTTGTAAAAGAGTTTTGTTTTCTGAATACTGATGAACATATAATATTTCTTGCCATAGTATGAAAATTAGTCTTCTCATAATATCAAGTGGTATTTTTTGTTTATTTGCTTCATTTCATTAGAAGTCAGGGCCCTCTCCCATGCCTGCCTGCACACCAGCTCATCAGACATTCCTACAGTGTGACTGCTATAGCTTGCTTTGGCAAGATCAAGAGATCTTGAAAAGGAATGCCTCTTGGGTGTTCTGGGGCTGTTTTGGGTTTTTTGTTCCCTTTTATTCTGGCTAGTCTGAATGCCCCAGTACAGTCTGGCTCTTCATCATGGTATTTTATCTTGGTGTTGACAAGTGCCATCTTCTGTGCTATTGCAAGATTTTTCTTTGGGGGATGCGGCGAGTAGATGAGGCTGTCAAACTGCAAGTGCCAGAGCTGCTTGTAGATACAGTAGCTGCCCACCAGGAGGGGGAAGGAAGTGGGTCCCTTTTGACTGCACACCTGTGTAACACAACCATAGAAATAAATAGAGGGCTGTTTTCTTGAAGCCCTTTCTGAATAGTGGCAATGTGTACCGGCCATGAATCTTAGGGCCCCAAAGGGTTTGGGGTTTAGAAATTTAACAATAGCTGTGTTTAAAAAGGGATAAAGCCTGTTGTAATGTAAAACTGGAAGTAGGGATGAATTTCTGAAAAACAGCTGCTTTCAGGAGAAACTGAAGTGGTGGAGAGGAGCCAAGGTTTTGTATGAGAACAAATGTGATACAATTTTGGTCTGAGAAGACTTAGTGGCTTTGCTTTCCTATTGTTGCTGGTTTTTTTTCAGTTAGAAAATAAAGAGCCAGTGACAAGTGCCTGTTCATTGTGGCTACCTGTGTAGTGTTGTGTTTTAGGGTTGCTTAATGGTTGTGCTCTGAAGATGAGAGCAGCTTATGGACTGAGACTGATATCTGCTCCCCACAAGAAACAGAGGTCAAGACATGCACTCCAGGCTCCTCCTGCCCACTCACCTCTTCCCTTTCTTAAGCAAAACCACTCTGGGTTTGCTGTCAGCATGAGTTAGCGAAAATGAATGTTTCTCTCCTGATTCCTGATTTACCTAAAGTTGTGTTATTGCCTGTAGACCCACCACAGGCTGCCTACCTGCCCTCTGACTGCGCTACCCCAGGTGCCCCAGGGCTGCAGCCAGACCCCAGCAGCACTTCCATGTTGCAATAGCCCACTGAAAAACATGCTTGGCAGTATGCAGGTGTGTTTGGACCTCCTGTTCAGCACCAACATGCCTCCCACCTCTATTTTGTCATTGCCCAAAATAGATCCAAGCCTAGCTACTGTTCTTTACACAGTTGAAAATAATTCAAGGATGAAGAAACTGGGTTGGTGGCTGTGAGCTGTGATGCTGTGCCCATAGCATCCCTAGTATCGTCTAGGGCTGAAACTGCAACCCCACTGTTACAGAAAATGTGGGAAGATAGGGGTGAAACTCCAAGGAAAGATTAACTGAAACAGTGTGTCCTGTGAAGCTTCACATCATTAATACTGTTTACTTCCCATTGTTAGTACTTTAGCTGAAATGGTTGGAGTTTAAAACTTGATTATTGACTGTTGTGATGCCTTCAGTCTCATCAGTCAATTTGAGGCTTTCTAGAGAGCTTCTCTGAGAAGGTGCAAGCAGAAGATTTCTGCAGCAACTTCTGGAATGTTAAGCTGAGCACAACTGAAAAGCAAGCCACCTATTGCCTCTTACGAAGGCGTTGACTCAGGCATCTCTAACCCGTTGCGAAGGTATACCATGCAAACCTTCCAGTCTTCTTTATTTTTATTGTGCCTAGTAGTTTCCTTTTCTTAATAATAGCACAGGAAATTCAAACAGTATCTCTGGACAATTGCAGCACTTCTTGGACAGTTAAAATTTAATATCTTATCCTGCCATTTATGGTATGATACTGGTATCTGTGAGTATACTTCTGCCATGTCTTATTGCTTGATTATATCAGCTATGACTCAGCCAAAAGAAGCAGTAGAATGGACGTAGAATTAATTCTTAATTTAGATAGATAAGGACTAGAGAAAAGCATAAGGTTGGTGCTCAGCTTCTTCTAAGGCTAGCTGGTCACTCACAGACAGCTAAAGGGCAAAGACTGTAAAATGACAATTTAAAAGTGAGTTACATGAGGCTACTATGCACAGTTGTCAGAATGCTAGATTTTTTAAGTTAAATCTTACTTCTTCCCTATTGAGTATATTTCACACTGCAGATTTTTTTGCATAAGTATATACTTAATTTATAATTTATACTTAAGTATAGTGGTCTGGATGTACAAATAGGATTTATTGTGTAGTATACCAAGTATACAAGACAGAATTTAAGATCTCTTGATACTAACTTCTTCTGCTATGTTGTTCGTCCATGTGATCGATTAAGTCTTCATGACCAAGCTCATTAACAGGAGAAAGGAGAAAACACATTATTTTGGAGGCTGGATAGTAAAAAAGCAGTTCAGTTTCCTGGAACGTGTCAGGTTGAGATGTGTATTTAGGAAGGAGAAAAAAAATATTTGTTTTTGGTAAGAGCAATGCAGCACATGCAGTGCTACCTGCAGAGAGGAAGGGTTTAATGATCACATTAAAAGGAATATCAAATATGGTTTATAACCTACATAACCCTATGTATGACTGAAATTTTAATGTACCTAAGGGAATACCCTAGTCTCCTATCACTGTGAACTCTCATTTCAAGTTTTATCTATGTATATATAATTGCTGTATTATGCCACAGCCTCAACATGGAATAGTAGAAGTCCATGTCCAGGAAAGGAGGTGCAGGAATGCTGATGAGGATCGTACTCTAGTCTGTCACATCATAGATGTGTGCTCTGACCTTTAACATTTCAAATTGAAGGTGGGCAACTAGCAAATAGGGATTACCTAAGTGCAGAACTCAGGCTGCCTAGAAAGCTTTGGAGATGAACAAGGAGATGGGATGTGATGATGAACTTCACATAAACTGAGTGGGATGTGGACTAGGACATAAAGTAGTTTGAATAAGAGCCAATTCTGCCTATTAGACATACAAATATCACTCCTTAAGCCTGGTTCGGAGGTCCTACAGCATCCTTACTGCATACACTATCACCTTAAAATATCTGACCCAAAGGATTTCTCCCAAGACTCTCAGCTGCCCTGACTGCCCTACTGAGACAATTGCTTCTACTTTGCTAGTGCCCGGGGTAGAGCTAATGAGCAATGTCTGCCCCACTGTGACGGCAGAGCCTTCACAGCTTAACTCAGAGATTCAATGCTTGTTAATAGGACAGGTCACCAGGGAAGTTGTGCTCCCTTCTTACAGAAGAAAAAACTTCTGATTTTTTTTAAGCCTTTACATTTAAAGGGAATGGATGGCACCAGAGGCACAAAACCTGTCCTTCTTAGCAAATGGGGAATTTGACATGGACTGTTTCTTTCAAATAGTCTATGCAGCAAGCATACACTTGCTGAAGTCCAGACCCACATGTGAGTCCTTCAGAGCACACACACATTTGAAGCGCATGACGGAAGTATCATTATGTTCCTCTAGTCTGTGCTTAGGGTATAAATGGTGCTTCTCAAGGCCAATTACTATGTCAAGAAAAGTAAGAAAGTTTAATATTCAGGTTGGTTTAAGTTGAAATAATGTACCTGGAGTAATGGTACCACTGTAATGGAGTGGATCACTTGTGTGAGAAGCCTAACAACCTGGCCCTGCAGTGTTATGGTTTATAAACTGTGGGGGAAAAAAGCTAGCTATATAGGAGCTGTGCTGTCCGCCAACACAAGTACACCCTTGCTGTCCATTGAAATCCACCCCTGCACTGCTCTGAGGGTGCCCTAGAAAAGAGCATTTTTTCAGTGTGTGAATTACGCATAACACATATCGTAGTCATTTTCTCCAGAGTATGAAATAATAGTTCTTTTAAGGTGAAATTTTCAAACCATAGTTTAGTCTATTGGCATGTTTCTGCTAAAAGTTACTTTTTCTTCTATATTTAGTAGTTTGTTTTTTCCTTTTTTGGTCCCAGTGTGAAAGGACATTCATGTTGGTCTTTTTAATAATGAGATTTGGACTGCAAAACATGGGAACGTAAATTGGATTTATATATAGCGTACATATATAAATGCATACACACACACATATAATATATATTTGATATCAAGCAGAGAAACATCACCAAACCAAACCTGGAGATTGTAAAAGATTGGGAAGTAACCCCACAACAATATTAGCAGAGAGATTATATTAGCATAAGGGAAAAAACTTGATAAATAATGGTCAACAAAGCAGAACTTAATTTTATTGATAGCACATGCAAGTATTTGTTCATGTCTTCAGGGCTTTGAGTACAGAATTTTCAAGCAGCCAAGCTGACAGTAGCTGATAGTGGACAAAGTAGGTAAGCTGAGGGGTAAAAAGGTAGGAACAAGTAGGAAACCAGTGGTGGCATAGCTGACAAAAGTTCTTTAGGTGGACTTCTCAAAACAGTGTCCCTGTGCAATATGTATGGAAGGGTTGTAGGAAGATGGGAGCATTGACAGTCAAGTTTATTAATAAACTCGTGTGATCACTCATCAAGTATGGGTGGTTTTGGAGACAATTTCAAAGCATGCTGTCTGATACTCAAAGCATGCTGTACTGATACTCAAAGCATGCTGTGCTGATACTCAAAGGAGAGCTTCTGTATGCCGTAAGATTCTAGAGCAAATCTTCATCCTGCATACTTCACACCTCCTCCAGGACAGAACATATAACAGGAGAAGCCTTTCAAGGACTATGTGCATCTTTCTCTAGAGATGGTTTAACATGTTTCTTTCATCCTGAAGTGCTGAACAAATAAAACTGTGTGTAGGAAAACCAACCTCCTAGATAAAGGCAATGAAGCATGAAGAGAAACCCTATTCCTTCAGATTTATTGAGGATCAAATGTAGATATCTTTCTTTATGTCAGATAATGCATTCTCTTTGAGCAATCATGATAGAATAAATGCTTCCAAATGGAAGTCATAATGCCAAGCACTATGCAATACTGTCAGTAGCCTGACTGAATCTGGCTCTCATATTTAAATATAACATGGTTTGGAAGCATATGCTTGATTTAAAATACAAACCAGTTGTATTGAGATAAATGATGAGGTTAAGCTAACTATCAATGATAGCAAAGATTCCATAGAAAATATTTCCCTCCTTTTTGCATTTAACATTATCACTGTTTTCCACATTTCTTTTTCATTTTTAAGTGTATGCATATGAATGTGCAATAAATTGCTGTGTAGTGTTTTGCTCTGTGTATTTTAAGAACTTAAAAAATAGATGTGCTACTGTACCCTGCTGCATTTTCTGAGCTGTCTCTAACACTTCTGGGAATTCATCTTGCACTTCTGTAAAAGAGATTTACTGTTCCCACTAGGTAGGACCTCTGAGGAAAAGAGATTCCTTTTTAAAGCAGGTTCTGCACACAGTGAATAAAGCTCTAAGGAACTGCAGAGCCAGTAAAAGGGTCTCCTACTTCCCCTTTTCAATGCCAGGCAGTGATATTTTTTTTTTTTTTTATTTAATGTCACATCCACAACAATATTATGCTGCAACAGTGTATTATAATAAAATAATTGTCAATTTTTCTTTGTAAGTGCAATTTTCCTCCAGTCTCCTCCTTTTCTTCCCCCTCTCCTGTACATAGGAGTTGAAGTACAACATAAAGGAACATAAACTGTTATTATTTGGTGGGTATCAAGAACTCACGCGTAGCAAAGATTAAAGTAGCCTGTCAGTTTTGCTCCTGCTCTCTGGTTATGCTATACATACTGACATTAAAGATTCAATAAAGGGAGAACAACCAAGATTCACTGGTTTGCATAAATAGGGACGCCTTGGTGCCGCCTTTTAGGGAGTTAGACTAATTCCTCCTCTGTTACTGAAGAAGACACAGGGGCTGAGGCAGGCAGGAATGTCCTGTCCTGCACTGCAGCCTTTCTAACTGAATTCCCCTAGAGTTTCCATTATGAGTAGCTGGACGTTTTCTTGCTTACCTGGTTTTGTAGCTCTCCCCAGAGCTGTTCAGTAGCCACAAGGTTTCACATTGAAGCTGGCTAATGTGAATGGTTTTTAGTAAGTGATGAATACTTAACGTATGTTTCCATGTGCTGTTGCTGGAAGTATTTTGTGTTCCAGTGGATTAAAAAATATTATGCAAACCTTAATAATAGGGCGATCTGGTGGTAAAAAAAAAATAATAAATATTTGTATATTGGTCAAATGCTGTAGGGGATAGGGAGACTTGGAGCTTCCTGGAGTGTGTGGGGATGTTGGTGAAACAGGGATTTTAGAAAAGCCAGAACGGCAAGCCAGGCTGCAAGTCCCAGAGCCATATCCACCTGCTGGGAGCTGCACGACATCTCAAACAAGCTTTTGGAAGGTGACTCAGAAAAGACCCAAAAGAAAGGCTCAGAGAGTTGGGGTTGTTTAGCCAGGAGAGACCAGGGAGACCTTGTTGTGGCCTTTTAGTATCTAAAAGAGAACTATAAGAAAGATGGGAAGAGACTTTTTAGCAGGGCATGTTCCAATAAGAAAAGGGGTAATGGTTTTAAACTAAATCAGGGCAGATTCAGGCTGGATATGAGGAAAAAATTTTTTTACAATGAACATGGTAAAATTCTGGAACAGGATGCACTGTCCCTGGAGTTATTCAAGGCCAGGCTGGATGTGGTGCTGGGCAGCCTGATCTAGTTGAAGACATTTGGTCCCTTCCAGCCCAAATTATTCTATGATTAAAGAGAAAGATTTGATCCAATTCAATATATTCAGTTTAATTTTTGCCTAGGCTCAAGAACTGTGGAAATTCATAGTATAACTAAAGGGATGTTACTAAAATTCTGTGAGAGTGTGAAATAGCATTAAAAGGCGAGAAAAGGGAAGAAGATTTTTCCTTATTTCATATCATATATTTACTGATATATGCTGGAAGGGAGAAGCCATAGAGAGAAAAGATGGTAAACAACAAAGGGCTAAACAGCAGAAAATAAATAGTGGGGAAATGTTTGGTCTACCAGAGGTGGGCAAGATCCAAAATCAGGTGAACCTAGGTAAATGCAATTAGATCTTGGGCACATCTTTTGAACAGTGAAAACAATCAGATACTGATACAGTTCATGGCAATTATAAATTATTATCATTGGAAATATAAAATTCAAGACTGGGTTTTCTTTTTTTCCTTAAACTAAAACCTTTACATATGTAATACTGTATTTTTATACAGTGTTATCCACTTGGTACAGATACATCTATTCAGTTCTTGCTGAAACCTCTGCATGTCTTTTTAGGAATCTTGTATCTTCAAAAATGAGTCACTTTTTCTAATTACTTGTAATTAATACTTCTGGTAAATGAATGGCATGTCTGATTATTTTTTGTTTCGTTGCATGCTTCTTTTTCCAGAAATGTTTAGGAGAGATGTAATGCATTCATTAGCAAGAAGTTAACATTCATTTAACATAATTACCACCCTTTTTCCTCAGTGGAAAGATTCCCTTTTCAGACTACGATTTGATGAGCAGATCACAACACGGGAAAATTCCCTTTGGTGAGGCAAAAGAAGGGTGCTAAGAATTGCCTGAGGAGGGGATGACAGAATTTAGCATCAACCAGGGAGAAAATGGGGCGAACACTATATGCAAATACTTCTTTCTCTTAAACATTAAAATGTCAAAGGCAATTCCATCCAGTAAAATCATTACCTTTCACCAAGAACAAAAGGAAAATCTGTAGTTTTTGCTCACTGAAATATTGCTGTGTTCCACACAAAGAGCTGTTGTTGCTCCCCAAAAGGAGAGGTCTTTATGGCTGTGTAGGATTCACATCATACAGGGAGTGTTTTGGTTTCATTTGCTAATTCAAATCGCCAACTGCTAGTGTCCTCAAAAGTCATTCACTTTTTCTGAGGTGATCTAGAGCATCCATTTAAAAAGCTAAACAAAGGAAGCCTAGGCACCATTCATATCACACTTAAAATGTCCAACTGGGTTATAGACTTTGTACATGCAAGTGGGTTTCACTCACTATTGCTGCTAGTTCATCCAGGACATGGTTAATTAATTGTCTTTTCCATTATGTCTGGTAATTCTCTTCATGTTTGCTTTTAGTCTTACACCCAGTGTCAAGAGGAAAGTCAGTAACACTTTGCTTATCATTAGAAATGATGGATCATATCCCCTTTCACGGTGATGCTCATGAAGTGGAGGGTAATGTTCCTGAATTAAAAAAGGGCTTGGAACAGATAACCCAACAGGACAGGGATGTGCCCATCAGGCTTCATCCTCCCCTGGTGCTAAAGGTTGTTGCTGAAATGGATGAGGCACAGATGACTGAGTTCCCATTTCATCACATGCATTTTAATATCCTCTCATAGGTCTTGCTGCCTTCATTTTCAACACCCCTTTTCTAGGATAAAGATCTAATGTTTGTTAAACTTGTCCTGCAAGCATATCTCTTTTCGTTATCTTTGTTGAGCTTAGGGCTGATCGAAAAGGCGTGCTTATTACAAATGGAGCCCAAAATATAGCAGGAAGTAATGGCTGAGGAAGGTCTATCAACCCAGATGGCAGTGACAAATTCTATGTTATGTATATGTAGACTTTCATGTAGCTGAGAGTGTTAAGAGGGGAAATTTGCTTCCTGGGACTGCTGAAATCAGGAATATAAATCTTTCTAATTACATTCTAAATGACAGCATTATAAAACTTGCATGGGCATGCTTTGATTCATTTCTTTGCTATTTTTTTGTCAGCCATTTACTGCTAGCCTTGTATACCCTTGTAGCACACACAGTTCTTAAAAAAGGGAGGGAATAAAGGAGCTTTTTTCTTTTCTCTTCCCATCAGCTAAACTTCCCATAGAAGCTGAACAACGTCCTCTTTATCAAGTTTATGGGTTTCCACATCTTGGCATACTATTTCTTTCCTTTAGTGCATGCCAGCAAGCTGAACTAAGAGTGATGAAAGGTAGACAATAAGGTGTGTATAGGGCCATGCTTACTCACTTCCACCAAGAGCATTTATTTACATAAGGCAAGTGGGATGTATGTTACGTTTTGAACTATGAACAACTCATACATGTGTTTTGAAAGATGACACATTTCTTAACATTCTTGTAGTTGAAGAAATCAATACTATTCATAGAAACCTGAATGAAAGAAAACTGCTGTTAGTCTCTTGAGCCATTTTAGAGCAAGTATGGAGCCCAGCCCTGCATCTTACCCATAGTTTGGCTTTGACTTGCATGTCAGGGGAATGTAGTGCTTAGACCTAGCTGTTGCACAAATATGGACTTAATAGGCTTTTGCATTATTCATGCTAAATACGTACTGCTGAATCACGGAAAAGCCACCGAGAAATCAAGCACTCTCAGCTAACAGCCTGAGTGGTTTTAAATTCCCATTGATGTATGGGAGGGTATGGCAAGCAGTATCCCATGACATCAGGCACTGTACTTGGTTCTAGAATGAATTGCTGGAGCTTCTACATGAAAAGCAGCAGTAGGACAAGTTGTGGCTTGTCAGGTTTGGACTGGACATTAGGGAAAGCTTCTTTGCCAGGAGAGTACTGTAGTACAGGAACTAGTTATCTAGGGAAGTTACAGATTACAGAATCACAGAATTGCCAGGTTGGAAGGGACCTCCAAGATCAAGTTCAACCCATGCCCTACACCTCCACTAAACCATGTCATCAAGTTCTATATCCAGTCTCTTTTTAAACACATCCAGGGATGGTGACTCCACCACCTCTCTGGGCAGACTGTTCCAATATTTTATTATTCTTTCTGTGTAAAACTTCTTCCTAATATCCAACCTGTACCTTCCTTGGCGCAGTTTGAGACTGTGTCCTCTCGTTCTGTCCGTTGCTGCCTGGTGAAAGAGACCAACCCCCACCTGTCTACAACCTCCTTTCAAGAAGTTGTAGAGAGTGATAAGGTCACCTCTGAGTCTCCTTTTCTCCAAGCTAAACAACTCCAGTTCTCTCAATTGCTCTTCACAAGGCTTGTGTTCCAAGCCCCTCACCAGCCTTGTTGCCCTCCTTTGGACGCTCTCAATCATTTCCACATCGTTCTTAAACTGAGAGGCCCAGAACTGGACACAGTACTCAAGGTGCAGCCTCACCAGCGCCGAGTACAGAGGAAGAATAACCTCCTTGTTTCTGCTGGCCACACCAGATAAGTAAGATAACTAAAGCCAGTCTGATCTGCTGGTGGTCATAGTCCTGTTGTGAGCAGGAGGTTGGACTATGTGACTTCCAGAGATCCCGTTGAATAAACATTTCTATGATTCTGTGGCTTTCTCAGTAAATATATATGAACTATGCTCTTGGCTTTTCTACACATGCTTTCTTAAAGTATAAGCCATTATTTTTACAGGAGAAGTAAACCAGAATCAACACATAATTTTTGTTTGATAAAGTGCCAGCCTTTTTACTAGTGAAGATAAGGTTTATTCCTTTGAATCACTAAAGAGCAATACATCTGTTATTTCAGTGAAGCAGTAGGGAGAATGATTTTAGTTTGAATCCAGCTGTTGTTACGGTGAAATTCAAAAGGTAATGCAGGCCATAATAAGGAGCTAAAAACCTGTGATTCAATAGTCAGTATTGATTTCTCTCTTATTGATTTCAGGGAAATCAAGATTTCATTCTGTGGCATGAAGAGCCTCACAAGGACTTTCCAGCAATTAATTTCTTTTTAAATCCTCCTCTGATGACACAAACAGCATTTTAAAATTAATTGTGCTGGTTCTTTGTGCAAAGATGTTTTTTTTTTCCCACTTGTGATAGATTTGAAGAAGTATAGACTTCTTGTATGTTCAGGTGCAAAAGAAAATGAGTCTTATTACCAGAACAGATCAATTAGACTCCTGTAACTCTAATAAGCTTTCTCACAGTTGTAGCATTCTTTACCTGCTGTGGAGAATTATTAAAAAAGTGTTATTCTTCCCTATCATGAAAAATTTCTCAGTGTGAAAGCTCATTCCTCACTGATCAACATAGCAAAGTATTCATCCCTATGCAAATTGTGTTTGGAAAACAATATACAGTCCATATCGTGAAAGATCAGGACAGATGGAAAACAGTGGAACTGAATTTGACTTGAAGGTTGAAAGTTTCTTGATACTTAGTGCAGCTGAGAAATGCCACTCATCTCAGCATTACTTTCATTTGAACAGATTTCTCTGATTGAGCACAAACGTTCTCTAGATATTTTTCAGGTATTCTTTGAGTACCTCTTTTTGGTTTTTCTGACAAGTACTTCAACATATTTCTGAAAAGAACACCCAAAATACTCCTCCTTCCTGTAAATTGTGCTTTCATGACTACATTAAAAAATTAACAAAAAGTCTTAAAATGGGTAACCAGTGAAAAAAGAGGAAGGCACATTGGAATTTACATGCTGCAAAGGCCAAGCAATGTTGAAAGTATGTGAGGGGCAGTGAGGCAGAAAGCAGGAGGAAAACTGATTTTGCTTTGCTTGGGAGTTGATGGTGGTGTCCTGCAGTGAATGTAGAAGTTGTTCGCTGATATTGTTTCAAGAGAAACATTAGAAAAGTAGAAGTATTCTAATAGGTGGTGAAACGTATGGCAATGATTAAACACTTTCTGCTCCAGCAGTAATTAAGGAAGATATAGAACTGAAGCTGGATGCTTGTAAGTGAGCATGCTAATGCAATCTGCATCCATAAGAGCACTGTCTGCTACTAATGCTGGTTTGCAGTAGGGAGGTTCCAGAGCAAAGTAGGTAAGCTAGTGTTATACTGGTTTATTAAAGGCCTAACAGGTGATCCAGATATTCATTGTCCTGTCACCTTGCTATTGATCTAAAATTTTAGCACATCTGGGATCTGATTAATCAAACACCAAGGAAAGGTTAAAATAATTAGTTCTAATCAATGTGGATTTATAGTGAATACCTTTTATCCAAATAGCTTCATGCCATTTTTTTTGAGGTGGTTGCTAGTTTAGGGATGGTCTTGAAGTTGTGTATTTCACATCTCAGTCTCTTCAACTTGGTTTTACACAATTTTTTGATTAAGGAAGTCACATGATCCAAAATCTAAATCATGCATACATTAAATTGTTTTAAAACCAGCTTAGTGGCAATTTCTAAACCTAAACAGGGTGATGAATTGCATGCTATTTTACAATATTTTCAGTGGATATGGAAGAAATCAAAAAATCATTCCACATAAAGTTTGCAGATGATGAAAAATTAAAGGGGGTGATAATAGTTAACAAGTTCCTGTACAGAGTGGTCTGCCCTGGTTGCTGTGTACAAAATGGAAGAAAACAGTAGGAGTTTTTATGAAGCCAAGTAAAAGAACTATATATCGATAAATACTGTGGGCCATGCTGATAGGGCATGTTGGTTCTACAGTAAAATCACAGAATCAAGTAGGTCAAAAAGACCTTTAAGATCATCAACTCCAGCTGTTACCCCAGGACTGTCAAGACCAACACTAAACCATGTCACTAAGGGCAAACTGATATCCTCTTACGGCTGCCCCTCATGATCTCCACTCCCATATGTGGCCCCATAGTGAGCCGCACTGTATAGCTCCCACCTTTACCTCTCATGGCCACCCCTCACATCCAATTGCTGCCCCTGCTCCCCCCTCATGATTTCCCCTCATGGCCGCCCATCCTTTTCCCTCATGATCTTCCCTCATGGCTGCTCCTTCTCTCCCCTCATGATCTTCCCTCATGGCTGCTCCTCCTCTCCCCTCATGATCTTCCCTCACAACTGCTGTTCAACCCTCATAGCAACCTCTCATCTCCCCTCACAATTTCCCCTCATTGCTGCTCTTTTCCCCTCATGGCCACCCCTCCTTTCCCCTCACGATCTTCCCTTATGGCCACCCTTTCTCTCCCCTCAAAATCTCCACTCATGATGGCCACTCATCCCTCATGGCCACCCCACCTTTCCCCTCATGATCTCCCCTTCATGGTCACCCTTCCTTTCTCCACACTGTCTTCCCTCATGGCTGCCCTCCTCTCTCCTGACGATCTTCTCTCATGGCCACTCCTCGCATCCCCACATTATATCCACTCATGTCTACCCTTTCTTTCCCCTCACGATCTCCCCTCATGTCTGCCCCTCCTCTCCCATCGAGATCTCCCCTCATGGCCACTCCTCCCATCATGATCTCCTCTGATGGCTGCCCCTCCTCTCCCCTTGTGATCTTCCCTTGTGATTTCCAGTCATGGCTGCCTCTTCTTTCCCCTCATGATCTCCCCTCATGGCCACTCCTCCCATCATGATCTCCTCTGATGGCTGCCCCTCCTCTCCCCTTGTGATTTCCAGTCATGGCTGCCTCTTCTTTCCCCTCATGATCTCCCCTCGTGGCTGCCTCTCCTTTCCCCTCATGATCTCCCCTCATGGCTGTCCCTTCTCTCCTCTCATGATCTCCAGTAATGGCCACCACTCCTTTCCACTCACGATTTTCCCTCATGGCCTTCCCTCTTCTCCCCTCATGATCTTTTCTCATGGCCACCTCTTATCTCCCCTCAAGACTGCTATTCACCCCTCATGGCCACCCTTTGTCTCCCCTCACAATTTCCTCTCATGGCTGTGCCTCTTCTCCCCTCAGCATCTCTCATCATGACCACCCCTCCTTTCCCCTCATGATCTTCCCTCATGATCTCCCCACACGACTGCCTGTCTCCCCTAATGATTTTCTGTTATGGCCACTTATTTTGAGAAGCAATAGGAGTTGAGACATTTCATGTGGAATTAGCAGGGCATAACCACCTACTGTGAGTGTGTGGTGCATAAGGGATAGTGAGATTTTTTGCTATGTGAACAAGGGAATCTTGAGGAGGAATACTACATTGGCACACAGTGTGACTGGCTTGGGGACAGTGTGTCCCATTCTGTTGTTCAAGGTTGGAGAATAGTGGTAAACTAGACAAGTTTAAGAGAAGATCAACATGAGCCCTAATAGGAAAAATGCTTTTATAGTGGAAGACTGAATTGAAGAAACTCAGCCTGTTTAATTAAACAGAAATAAGACTAGAGGATGGCTTGGTAGAGTTTTGCATATGTTAGGCAAAAAATGGTAGTAGAGCATCAAGAAGCAGTGGTAGATTGAAAGCTGATTCTAGGCAAAATCCACCTAGAAATAGTAGATGCAGATTTTTAATAGGTAATTAATCTCTGGAGCAACTTGTCAAGTCTCTCTGTTGCTGGACATTTTTAGGGCAACATTGAATGCCTCTATAAAATATGTACTCTGATTCAAACAGGAATTAATTCAGAGAGGTCTCATGGCCTGTGTTATGCTGGGGGTCAAACTAAATGGTCATGTGGATCCCTGCTGACATTTTAGCTTATTTATATCTGTGTTCATTTGTTGGAACTTACACATGGCTCAAAGTAGTCAAGTGCAAAAAAGAAAAAGAATAAAATAAGTACCTACAATAATTGCGCTCATTTTAGTTTTCATTTTATGTGTTAACTGTCACAATAGCAGACAGCTTCACAGGAAAAACCTTTTAAAAAAATGTGTAGCTTCCCAACCAGAAGCAGCTTAGTCAGGATGCCAGGTCACACTGAGCATAACTGGTTATGTGGTCAGCCAGCCCCTGGTACCTCATAAAGCTTTTCAGAGAAACTGATTTTCCTTCAATGTATTTTGAGCTATATTCAGATTTTTCAGCTGAACTTGAAGTTTATAGCTAGGTTTTTTCCTATTTTTTCTGTTTTAACTTCTTTTTGTGTAATAGCTGACAAAAATCAAAATATGATCTTGTGGTAGAAAGTTGAAACTACAAAAATTCATGCGAGAAATAACGTTCAATAAGCATTTCTTCAAGCAACTTAATTAGGAATTTGACAGGTTCCCATGTCTTGAAGTCAAATAAAAGCTGGATATTTTTCTGAAAGAGGCTTTTGTTCAAGATGTGCTGATTTCAGTCCTGAATTTGTTCTGTAGAGTGTTAACCCAGAGTTAGATTGCATGAATGGATTGTTTCCATTTTAATGTCAATATCATGGCATGAAAAGTACCAAGCTCTGTATTTTTCTAAATAGCTTGTACTACTCCAGTTAGTTGTTTAATGTGAAGCTACCTGAATATTAGCATTGGGATCAAAAGAGTTATATTGGGAAAAATAAGGGAATTCAAACAGGCAAATACTAAACTTGTTAAGGAAGTGACAGATAGGAATTATGAAAAAATAATGTCAGGATAATTTGGAGGTTGCATTTTGTCTTATCTACATCTATGCTGTGATGGTTTACTCTTCTCAAAAGTGATTTTAGGATTAAATATTACATTGTGTTTGTAAAGTTAGTGCAGGAGGAGAGTTTGAGAAGACTTGCTAGCAGGTAACAGTGAAAACCTGCTGCAGTATGAAAATATGGAAATGTTACTTCTTGGTATAGATGCGAGTTAACTGATATATGAAAAAGTTTGTTCTTTATGAATTTCTTCTCAAATTGTGATTCCTGTGTACTTTTAATATGAAATTATGCCTGACGTTTGTTTTCTTGGTAATGAAATAGAAGTGCACTTACCCTTACAATGTGCATTGCCACTTTCTCCAGGGATTTCTCAATGACAAGAAAAATGTTTGGCTGCTGAGGCTTTGAAGCCTAACTCAGATTTCTCTTTAAAGAGTCTGTTTTTCTCTGTGTCCTTTAAAAACGGATCAAAGTAGGAAATAGAGACACAGCACCAGGTTCACCTCCAGTGAGACTGGACAGGCCATCTTTGAATTTTGTCAGTGTAAATTTCTCCTGCAAGTTGCATTCTAACCTCAGTACCTGTGTATTTTTAAGGAAGAAAATTACATAAAAAGCCCTATCTGTGTCAGAAGGAATCTTTAAAAATTATCTAGTTCAACCCCCATTCAATGAGCAGGGACATGTTGAACTAGATCAGGTTGCTCAGAGGCCTGTTCGCCTTGACTTTGAACTTCTCCAGGAATGGTGCATCCACTACATCTGTGGGTAACCTGTTCTAATGTTTCTACACCCTCAATTGTGAAAAATTTCTTCTTTCTAGTCTGAACCTAGTTTAAAACCATTACCCCTTGTCCTGTTGCAACAAGCCAGTTTTCTGCAAACAAATTCACCAAGGAAGAGGTTTGCTTTTAAAACACATATTCTGAATTTCATTCAATTGTTTTCATGAAACACCAGGAGAAAAATGGAAGAGATTAAAAGGATGGACAAAATAGAAGGCTTGAGCTGAACTGGTATAATTTTTAAATGCCTGATGAGTTTCATCCAGTTTCCTCAGAACTGTTTCTTCAGTCAGGAGCAGGAAGGAAATGGGTTTGTAAGACTCAGCCTAAGCTGCATCAGCAAAACCTTAGAAGAAGGAAGGCATAAAACTTCAGGAAACTAAAGATCAATATAATTGGTCAATGAAAACATTTTTATTACAATGAACCAAAAGCTGTCGCACAAAAAAAGGTTCACTGAAAGTGGAAACAAGGAAAGTTTAAGTCTTTAGCTTTTCCTAGTAATTGTGAAAAATAAACCATAGTTATAAAGACAATATAATACATTTTTCTTTAAAAGATGAGAAAGTCTTGTCCACAGGGAGTTAAGACGTGTGGAACCTGTGATGGGCTGACCTTGGCAGGCTGCTCTCTTGGTGGGCCCCTCCTCAGCAGGACTGGGGGATAAAGTAAGATGAAAAATTATGGGGTTGAGATAAAGATACTTCATCCCAACTAGACACAGTATGACCCCCAAAGACCCAAGATCTTGTTCTCATTTTAGCAATTTCTTTCCGTTTTCACAACAGTGCAGCCGTTCTCAATTCCAGACACTTCTGAAATACAGTAGTGTAGGCTCCCATCTGAGTAGTTCAGCGGTGCCCTAAACATCCATTAGACTAACCCAGAGATTAAGCAAGTAATTTAGCAGAGATTAAACAGCAATTATTTTGATGTTTCACATCTCTCCCTATGCTCGGTCAGCAGCCCTCAGCACCCCAAGGAGTCCCATCTCCATGTTTGGGCATGAATTAGTTTGAGTAGGTTGTGCAGTCAAATTTGTAGGTGTATTACTGTGTAAATCTCATGATCTTCATTTGCTCAGAATATCATGTATAGAGCTGTAGAAACATTGACCTTTGGGGAAAGTTTGTGTTAAAAATAGTATTACTATTGTTATTTCTTCCTTCTCAAAGTCTTGTTTGAGGAAAGAAATGAAATTTAGACTCCCATAAATAGTTTGCTCCACAATGCAAATCAGGTTTTTAATTCTGATCTCCAACTGTGTCCATTGTGCCACAAATGCTCTTTTTTGAACTGAAATACTCTTCTTGAAGGAGTGGTTTCTGAAGCCAGAGCTCTTGAACTAGAAGAGGATAAATTGATGATGTAATGACTCTTCCTAATCTCTAATTTCCACAGTTTGATGAATTTCTGTATAGCATGTTTCATTAATATTATACACAAAAATTATTTGCAGGCAAATTAAGTGGTTGACACAGGTACTAAATAATAAAAACAGATAAATTCCAGCACGTGATTAATTACAAGATAAATCTCTCTCATCTAGCCCTATGATCTCTCTCAAGTATGCCTGCGTATGTGTAATTGTATTAGTCAAGTATTTCTATGTATACCTTAATATGATACTGATGATATTCTGCACCTCACTAGTTGTATAGTACACACAGGTGAAGTGTGAAACTTCCCAACACTGTAAACTTAAAACCAGGAGAAAATAGTATCTGGTTCTCAGATTGCTCTTACGTTTGAAGGGCATGTACTACCTACCCTTGCATATGAGGCCTTCTCTGATACCACCCTCGTACCTGCTGAAAAGGCAACACAGCTAAACACACACAGTCCAAGAGGCTCCTGCAAAGCACTGATGATATTAAGATGCGTGCAGTAAGGAAGCTGTAACAGCAATGTGGCATGATTTGGTGGACAATGATACCAAAACTTTCTCATTGACTGCCACTGTTCCGTTCAGATCATTTCCCCTGTGAAGCCCTCTGAGGTCTGTCCAGGCACTTGGCCTCATGATCAGACTCAGGAAGCAATAGGAAAATAATCAGAATGAAAAACTCCTCCTCATCAATTTAATATAAAGTGGAATATTTGAAGGGCCATTGTCATGCCAATTTTTTTATGGGGAAAGATGTTTTTGCAGCTGCAAAAAGTCTTGTATGATGTTTGCTCCATCTGTCTTCCCAAGAAAATAAATCTTCTTTATAAAGAAAAGAATCTGAAAAATTGCAGAATGTTGTTCCATTGGGTAAATTATATTTGTTATATTTCACAAGTTTCAACAACTTTTCAGTCTTGTTCTGGATTTCCCTGCTTCTTCTTGAGCAGACCACAGTGATGTTTTGACCTGCAGTCAGATTTCCTTGTGGGGAGCTGAGGGGTGAGTGCAGTGGCATTAGAGAAGTGTGCTCCCAAGTCATGGTGAGCCCCATTTCAGCCTCTGGTCACCAGTGGTGGAAGCTCCCGCAGAAGTTGAGTTTGCTTAACTCAACAGAAACATGGATCCGTGTGTTCAAACTGGGCTTTATAAAGAAAAAGATTCAACTTATACAGAATAATTTAATTACAGTTGAGTTAAATTTTAATCTGTAAGTAAACTAAGTAAGAAATTTAAAAGCTAATTTATTTTTTTATATCTCTGAAGTGTTTAGGTGCCTTACTGCCCCTTATGGTCCCTGTCAGATAATCCCTTCCACACATAAATTAACCAGTGCATGTTGCTCAAAAGCAACATGTAAGATGCCTACAATCATGTCATAGCATGGCTTGCATAAATATAATCCCTTAACCCAGTACATGTTCTGTATATGATAGGTATGTCATTAGATTCACTCATGCAGTTTACAAGAGAATTTCTGCCTTTTCTCCGTTTCTTCTTACTAGAAGGAAAATAAAAAACAATGGAAAATGAAAGGTATATTATTACAGTGAAATCCTATTTAATGGCTAACTTCAATTCTGAAAGGCAAGGAAATGAAGAGCTGAGGCTGGGATTTCATCTGTCAGTTATAACTACAGCCTTAGACACCTTTCAGAGGGGTGATTTTTGGAGAACAAAAGCTATTGAATAACACAGAAATTCTTCCTCCTTTTTTTTTTTTATACTAACAGTGGGTTTATGCATGTATTTTTTAACAGTAGCTGTTAGCTACTGTTTTAACAGTAGCTTTAAAACAGAGCTTCTCAAATGTCATGTGTGCACAGAAAATGATTTAATCCCTGATTTTTCCTCACACTTCTCGTTTCAACTGTCAGAGTGACCCCCTGCTCTTTTTGCTCCAAGCACAGTTCTAAACTGTGCTGGGAGAGGAAATAAAATAAACTTGACATCTGCAGGTTGTGACCACTCTTGTATATGGCTGGGAGGCAAAAGATCCTCTGCTGAAGAAAAGCAGTTGATCAGTGAGGAAGCCTCCCTGTGCTTCAGTGAACTTTTTATTCTGGTTTTGAGAAGCCATCATTTTGGAGAGATGCCCAAGCTGTAATAGCATCCTCCATGACTGTCTTCAAAGGAGACAAGCTTCTTCAGAGGGCAGTTTCAGCATGTGTAGGTAGCTCTCTAATGTGTGCACATGAAGGTGAACCAACACAAGTGCCGCCTGTGAGGCACTACACACAGAGCAACCTAAGGAATCATACAGGAGCGCTGTTTTCCAGCAGCAGTAATGGGGAGGCTGGTATATCTGAAGGCTAAGGAAAGAACAGAGCTATGCCTCCTCTGTACCCACCACCATCAGGAGGGTAGTGTGGTGCTGTTTAACTTCACAGCATAAACTGGGAAAGCATCATGAGGCTGATCTCATGTACTGCAGCTGGACATTGATTGCATGTTCTTCGGGTTCAGGAGTGCATTTTGGCCTGCCATCACTGTTTGTACGGGAAGGAGATGGCATATCAGCCACATACACTGAGGAGACCTTCAATGGCCTGGTTACAGCCCACTTGTCACCTTGCTGTGACTCCACAGTTTAGTGCTGGGAAGGCAAAATTATACCCAAATCTCACTAAGAAAATCTATTGAGTTTTCTTTTCTTGCCTTCTGAAATATAGATGCCAATATTGTGAAGAAATTGCAGTAAAGCAACTTGGAAGTCAGGGAGCATAGGCAGATCAGTGCTCTATCAAAATGTCCAACTCAGATTATCTCCTGCAACAGGACCTTTCTTCACAAGTTTCATTTTACTTTGAGTCATGATTCTCATCCTTTAGGTCATTGGTGGCTTCGGTCATACATTTAGCACCACATCAGGGTCCTATAAGCCTGTCCTGACCTTCTAAAAATCTGCAGCTGACATCTTCCCAAATCACTTCCTTTTTTTTTTTCTTTTGCTTCTTATTTCAAGCAGTATATTAAAACAGCAAAAATGAGATCAGTGCCCTTATGTTTTTTCAGCTGAGCCTGTTCCATCATTGTGTGTCAGGTCTTTAGTAAATTTATGGCACTGACAGAGGTAGTCATGCTGTTTCACTGTATTGAAGGGAAGAGAGGAAGGAAGAGATTTATCATGGAGCTTAAGCGTAGAGCAGTAAGACAGAGCCATCACACTCATACCTAAAAATAATGAACGTCGTGTTGCAGATAGTTGGAATTCTCAGTTAGTAGGAAGTGGATTGTCTTCAGTTGTAATTTATGCTCAAAATACTGGTTTTAGCTCTATGGACTAGAAATTTAAAGGTGCTGGAGTTTGGACCTCCTGTGTAGTTTTGGCTGGGTAATGGCTATCATTGTGTGATGAGCAAAGAGCAAAATCAAGGAGAGGGAGAGGTACCTGCACTTCACATCCCTTTGAGGAGGCTGCCTTCCTGCACAGATGTTGTGGTATCACTGAAGTAGAAGGGCAGAGAGGACCTGTGAAGGCACATGCAGGGTTATCACTGTGTCAGTTCTGGGCACCCAACTTGAAGTGCCTTAGAGGTACCTTGTTTTTAGAAGGGACCAGTAGCAGAAATAGAGGAAAACACAGTACCTTTCAAGTCCTGTAAGCAGGGCCCTCAAAGTTGATCCAGCTGAGCTAGGAAGGGTGTAGCCTACTGGAAACCCTTATTGCTGTAGTCCCCAGGTAGTTACCTACATAAGCCAGGAATTCACTCTCCAGCTCTGTCTCCACAGTTCCACTGGAGTACAGACTTCTCTTCCAGAAGGGCTGGGGGTAACCAGCTCCGTGAAACAGCCAAACCTTTAAATTGTTTGCCTAAGTGGCTTCCGTGGTATCGTTCTCAGGACTCAAACCCACATGTTCTACCTCATGTGGTGTATTAATCACCAGGTTAATGGTAGATCTGATGTGGGTGATTTCTGTTCCTCCTTAATGAAGTTTTGCCACCGTGAAACTACATATGCAGGCTTCTCAGGAAAGAAGAGGGTAGAGAAAGATACCCAAAATGGGAAATCCCTGACCTCTATGCATTCAGGAACTGTTAGGCAAAAAAAAAAAAAAAAAAAAAAAAAAAAAAAAAAGA
>NDXB01005102.1:63518-78035 GCA_002631895.1 Agapornis roseicollis
AAAAAAAAAAAAAAAAAAAAGCATAGAAACTTAATGGCCTTACGTTTGCCATAATATTCATGAACAAGCAACTTTAAAGTATTACTTCTGCCTGAGGGGTTGCAGAATGCGGCAGAAGCAACACTAACCCATAGTGGGAAACAGTAAAAGAAGGTCAGGGCCTTGATGAGTCAAAATCAGAATGAGCCACAAGCACATGTGTATCTCTTCTTTGAAGTAGCTGGAGATTTGGGAAAGTGTGCAGCATGCTTAGTGCATGGTGAAATGCTAATGTGGATGTCCTTTGTCTTTCTGTACAAGGGTTTCAATTAAAGGGGCAATATGCAGGGGCCAACTTCAGGACTATTTTTTTAATGTTTCTTTTACGTGTTTTAAGCATGTAGCCAATAGCTGGAACTTACTGTAAAGAAGGTTCAAATTTATGGGAATTGCACATGCCTACTTGGGGAGAAAACATGTAACCACTGAAGCAGGGATTTTTCATTTCTTTTGTTTCAGTCTTTCTTACAGTAGTTGAGTTGTGAAGCTTTCTTTAGAGATACAGAGTTAGTTTTAGTCAAGCAAAAGATTTTTCAAAATCCATGCAGGTCAATTTGTTTTTTAAAATAAACTTTTACATTAGCTATTAAATGTTCTCTAGAATGAGCATTCACTGTTATTTAATATCTGTATTTTGCAGATGTGCTCACATAAGAAAAGAAAAATTCTGCATCTTGTAATAATTGAACTAGTAGCTTTAGTTCTTCAAAAGCCAGCCATAATCATCATAGATGCACCGTTGTACTTTTAACAGTCATACCTGTAGCCTTCTTAACTTCTAATTTTACTTTGGAAACAAATAAATTATAATCGGTTTAGATGCCCAGTTGTGGATGCACAGCCAGTGCTCAGGAGGGCGTATGATTAGAGTTATGCATTTTACAGGGACATAAATCCAAAATAACTCTTGTGATTTTCAGGATCATCAGGAAAAAATCTGAAATCATCCATCATGTCATCATACGGACGGACTCACATAGATACCATTTTCTAGAAACTCTGACTAATTTCCCAAGCCCATGAGTCTTGTTTCTGGTAACACTGAGTTAAGTTACAGTAGCATCTATTACTTGGGAATCTTGAGTCGTTTAAACTTGTTTCCCACCACAACATTCAGTCAGGATTGGCATATCAGTAGTAGAAGCTGTGATACTTGCCACGTCCTTTAGCAGATGTGTCTCAATAGCTGTAAGACTTAGTCCATAAAATCTCATTAGTTTAAACTGTATTAGGACTGTACAGTAATGGCAAGAGAGCAATTAAGAAATGATGTTATACTTCGTAGAGCACTAGTGAGCCATTTTTCTTGATTCTTGGAATCATTCAGATCTATTACTGTAGGCTCTCAGCTCCTCTTAGAAAACTGGGAGCTAATGATGATCCTAACTGAACTGAAACTTTTAAAACTCTTTCTCATATTATCTAAAGATATTCATCACTGTATTTATAATGTCCTGAGCCTCAGGCATAAAAACCACTGCAAGTGAGATGTACTAATGGAATTTGACAGAGAACTTTGTTTTCTCCAAGGCAGAGAGCTGACAGTCCTTCCACATCCCAGTTTCTTCCAACAACTGAAAGCTCAAACTGATGCATTGAAACAGAATAAGAAAAAAATATCTATTTTGTAAAAGGACATCTATTGTGTAATTTATTCTTGATTTATAAAAATAAAGGTGAACAGGAGCCCAATGACTGTCTAGCTTTCATAGGCTAAAATGTATTATTTTCAGCAGCTGTCATATTTCATAAGGAGCTCTAGCATGAGAAATTACAGCTCACTCTTAATCCATCCTGGAGTCTCTTCTTCTATTTCTAAGCTGTAAGTATAACTTTTTGAATTAATTTCTGGAAAACTGTAGAAGAAGAGTTACTTGTTAGAAAGTACTGTACTCCTCAATTAGGGTTTCTAACTAATTTTGTAAGCTCTCATATGGAAAGTTAATTCTGTAATTTGGTATTCCAATCTAGATCAAATCTTTAGACCTAGGAGCCTTAATTTCTTTAGTCATAGCTGGGTAGACGATGACTATTTATAAAAATCTATGGGCTGCAGCTAGCTTCAGTCCATTTATTTGGCCAAAATGACCTGAAATACAATTACTGTATTGCATGGTCATCTGTAATTATATTTTTGATTCCATCAGAAAGATTGGAATATTTTCAGTCTATCCAGTGCTTCCTAGACTGGTAAGCTGCCAAGAACTAATAATGGAGAGACCTTCACTCTCATCGAGAAAAAGCCTGTGGGGTGCTCCAAGTCCTGTGAATCGTAGCTGGAAAATCACTGAGAAGTTGCCAGTTGGAAGGCAGCTGGCTCTTTCAAAACTTAGGCATGGTTTTAGGATAAGCTTTCTTTTTTTCCCTTTGTTCGCTCACTGGTAGGATGAAGCTGACTTTTAGGAAGTTACGTCAACACTCCTCACCCCTCCAATTTTCCTGTAATGATTTATCACTGGACTCCATCAAGATAGTATGGAAATCTTGTCACTACACTTCCCTTTGCTATTTTTTAATGTATTTATATTTTTAAATGCCTTCAAAGGTGCCTTCTTTGCACTTATAATCAGTGCAGCGAATTTTCTCAGCACTATATAGTTACACGTTAAGTGCGGAGGTATGTTTTATCTGTTTAAGAATAGTCTTTAAAAAATTCCAGTTCCTTTCATTATTAAAGAATTGTAAACCACAAGTATTCGTGAGCATGTGTGTGTGAAGCTGGGGTAAAAGCTTATAAATAAAACCCCTTTCAAGAATTGCTGTAATTGGCAATATACAAAAGCTAGGAAATTTTTTAGGTAAGATCTCATCTTAAATACTCCTCCAGAGATTCCCAAGACTTGCTGAATATGATTCTGCTTTGTTTTTGTCCAAAGCCAGCAATCTGTGCTGGTACCTCAAGCTGTCACTTAAAAGCAGCAAAGCCTGGGTCAGCCACAGCTTTGAGACTGATGTACCTAGGCCTTAAATTTTAGTGAGCTACCCAAAAGGCTTTTGAATTCAAGCCCAGTTGTACTGGAATAGAAATTAGAACCTTAATGCTTTAAAAAGAAAATCCTCAAAGCAACTTGGAAAGCCAGAAGGTGAAGGATAAGAAATGCACACAGCTCTCCCCTTGGCCAGTGTGACCTTCCAGACAGGATGGTGACTGCTGAGCCTTCTCCAGCCCTCAGGAAGCACCAGCCACATGGCCAAGTCTGGCTGTCCCTTCTCTGCTTCTCAGGGCCGTTCATCCCTGGGATGCTGGGTGAACTGCAGTCCTTGGCTTTGCACAGTGTCCCTCTTCTTCCTGCTCAGGCCTTGATGTCCCCACAGCCTTCTCTCTGGGGCCACTGAAGGAAAAGACAACTCCACTTCCCTCCTTTGGGACTCGTCCAAGTCAGTGATGTGTTTTGGAGACATCGTGGATAACTGGGACATGCCAATACAGCTCATACAATGTAATACGGAGCTTCATTCCAATGAGGAAAATATCAGTAAAGCTTAGTCCAGGGCCACAAGTGTGAGTAAGGAGGCAGTGAGGTAGCTGGGGAGTTGGCAAGAGAGAGTGACAAGAGCAAAAAGGTCCAGAGCTCTTCTCTTTTCCCCAAGTTAAGGCATAAAGACTTTTAAGTGCAGTAAGAATAAATTAGTTTTGTACTTCTGGCATACCTGGAAGGGCTCAAAGCCCTTAATATTTGAGGTTCTGATATGTACACTATTCCTGTTTTTCCTATGGTAATGTGTGTTAACATCTTTCTTGGTAAGTGTTTAAGATAGATTTCACATCTATATATTTAAATAAACCTGACTGGATTCTTACAGGGGTGTAACTTCAGCTCACTTTGAATCAACGTAAAATTTTTAAGACCTTGTTTTATTTTTTCCTTGTGCTTTTATAGAAACACACTAAACTGCACTCAAGTGAAGAAGCTTGGCAAACCCACAGTGCTGTGACAATCATCAACTTCACTATGGCATAGCAGTAGTCAGTCTCTAAATGAAGTTTATCTTTTCTTTCTCTTTTTTAAATACAAGCTTGGAACATTTTGAGCTATAACTTTGTATAGCAGTTCATTACCATCACTGAGAAAGCATGGTCCTGCCTTCAGGCCCATCGAAGTACTATGGAGAAGGCTTTACAGGTGTGCTCCTCTAGTGAAATCTCAGTTTAGGAAACAGACTGCTAATCTCTCATCTGCTGGAGCCTGTAGCATGCTGAAGGATTAGCACACCTCATGCTAGAGATGAAATGTTCTTTATCATCTGAGATACTCTTTAATTGATGCAGTGGGGACCTATCAGTGGAAAGAGACCAAATAAAGTACAAAGTAGAGAATGGAAGGCAATTAAGTTAAAAAAAAGTGACATGGAGAGTACTTTAAAACAGGATTTAGCATCAGAATAAAACAAGCCTGAATGTTCAAATCACTTGGCCACTGGCAGCATGTTACTTATTCTCAAGCATTCAGCAACTGTAATTGTGCAGCCCTCTCTGAATGTTGCACTGCATTGATTTTGTGTTCTGAATGGTGTTTCATTGTTCAGGGTGGGGGGCATGGAACTGAACTAATAGTCAAAGATAAATGTTTAACTTTATCGATAATAATTACAGGGGAACCTGAGAATAGCTGTTTAGTGCTTCATATCACAGCAGCATGTATGTGCTAAGAACCAAGCAGTAGCTTCAGAGTTCTTTGATATAAAAAAGTCAGAAGTTTAGTGGCATTATTGTGGCTGATAAACAAGGAGAAACGCAAGTGACAGAAATTTCCATATGCCTGAAGGAGTAAGTAAAAATGATGCACAGCAGCTACCAGCCCAGGCATTTTAACAGAATGAAATGGCTCCCAGTGCAAAGATGAGGCTTTGTCATCTGTTGCCACTTCTAAATAGGCAATAAAGAAGAATTGTTTAATTTCTGTTAGGATATCATGAAAACCCATGATAGATGCCTAGCAGTGTAACATCTGGAGGTTTAGAGACTTCTTACTTCAAAATACTCATCTGACATAATAGGAAGCATTGGACAAATTAACTAGCAAGTTTGGCTACAGTGGAATGAATTTGGATCCAATGTAGAATTTTAATTGAAGCAAAAGAACTCAAAGAACAAGGCTTAAATTGATGTTTAACAGGAGAAGAATGTCTTCTATTTGCTCTATATTAGTGAATGATTATCAACAGCATGAGAGGAAACGACCTTAAGCTGTGCCAGGGGAGGTTCAGACTGGATATTAGGAAAAGTTTCTTCACCGAGAGAGTGATCAGGCTTTTGAACAAGCTGTCCAGGGAAGTAGTTGAGTCACCATCCTTGAAGGTAGAATCATAGAATAGTTAGGGTCAGAAAGGACCTTAAGGTCATCTAGTTCCAAGCCCCCTGCCATAAGCAGGGGCACCTCACACTAAACTGTGCCACCCAAGGCTTCGTCCAACCTGGCCTTAAACACTGCCAGGGATAGAGCACTCACAACTTCCTTGCACAACCCATTCCAGTGCCTCACCACCCTAACAGGAAAGAATTTCTTCCTTAGATCCAATCTAAACCTCTCCTGTTCAAGTTTGAACCCGTTATCCCTTGTCCTGTCACTACAGTCCCTAATGAAGAGCCCCTCCCCAGCATCCCTATAGGCCCCCTTCAGATACTGGAAGGCTGCTATGAGGTCTCCGTGCAGCCTTCTCTTCTCCAGGCTAAACAGCCCCAACTTTCCCAGCCTGTCTTCATACGGGAGATACTTCAGTCCCCTGATCATCCTTGTGGCCTTCCTCTGGACTTGTTCCAACCGTTCCATATCCTTTTTATGTTGAGGACACCAGAACTGCACACAATACTCCAGGTGAGGTCTCACAAGAGCAGAGTAGAGGGGCAGGATTACTTCCTTTGACCTGCTGGTCACGCTTCTTTTGATGCAGCCCAGGATACAGTTGGCTTTCTGGGCTGCAAGTGCACAGTGCAGCCAGCTCATGTTCATTTTCTCATCAGCCATCACCCCCAAGTCCTTCTCTGCAGCAGGGCTGCTCTGAATCTCCTCTTTGCCCAACCTGTAGCTGTGCCTGGGATTGCTCCCACCCAGGTGTAGGACCTTGCACTTGGCATGGTTAAACTTCATGAGGTTGGCATCAGCCCACCTCACAAGCGTGTCAAGGTCCCTCTGGATGCCATTCTTTCCCTCCAGCGTATCCAGCAAACCACACAGCTTGGTGTCATCGGTGAACTTGCTGAGGGTGCACTCAATCCCACTGTCCATGTCAGCAACAAAGATGTTGAACAAGACCGGTCCCAACACCGATCCCTGAGGGACACCACTCGTCACTGGCCAGACACTGAGCCATTGACCACAGCTCTTTGTGTGCGGCCATCCAGCCAGTTCTTTATCCACTGAGTGGTCCATCTATCAAATTGATGTCTCTCCAATTTAGAGACAAGAATGTGGTGTGGGACAGTGTCGAACACTTTGCACAAGTCCAGGTAGATAACGTCAACTGCTCTACCCCTGTTCATCATTTCCATAGCTCCATCGTAGAAGGCCACCAGATTGGTCAGGCAGGATTTCCCCTTAGTGAAGCCATGCTGGCTGTCACCAAGCACCTTGTTGTTTTTCATGTGCCTTAGCATGCCTTCCAGGAGAATCTGCTCCAAGATTTTTCAAGGCACAGAGGTGAGACTGACTGGTCTGTAATTGCCCGGGTCATCCATTTTCCCCTTCTTGAAAATGGTGGTTATATTTCCTTTTTTCTAGTTGTTGGGTATTTCACCTGACTGCCATGATTTTTCAAATATGATGGCCACTGGCTTAGCAACTTCACTCGCCAGCTCCTTTAGGACCCACATATGGATTTCATCAGGCCCTGTGGACTTGTGCATGTTCAGGTTCTTAAGATGGTCTCAAATCAGATCCTCTCCTACAGTGGGCCCATGGTCTTCATTCTCACAGTCCCTGCGTCTGACTTCCAAGACTTGAGTGGTGCAGTCAGAGCCTTTGCCATTGAAAGCTGAGACAAAGAAGTCATTGAGAACCTCAGCCTTCTCCAAATCCTGCATAGCCAGTTCACCCAATAGCTTCCGGAGGGGGCCTACATTGTCCCTGGTCCATCTTTTATTCACAATGTACCTATAGAATCCCTTCTTGTTATCCTTAACATCCCTACCTAAGTTTAATTCTAACTGGGCCTTAGCTTTCCTTATGTGGTCTCTAGCTTCCTGGACAACATCCCTGTATTCATCCCAGGCTGCCTGTCCTTGCTTCCACCTTTTATAATCCTCTTTTTTCCTTCGAATTTTTTTCAGCAGCTTCTTATCCATCCAAGGAGGTCTCCTGGCCCCCCTGCTGCACTTTCTTCTCATTGGGATGCAACACTCCTGAGCTTGTAGCAGGTGATCCTAGATGTGTAGATGTGGTGCTTAGTGACATGGTTTAGTGGTGGACTTGGCAGTGCTAGGTTAACTGTTGGACTTGATCTTAAAGGTCTTTTGCAACATAAACTATTCTGTGCATTCATGAGATCGAAGTTTAGAGAGAAGATGCAGATCCTTATTTTAACTAGGCTTTCAAAATCATTGATCTTAATAAGGGAAAGTGGGATTTCTGAAGAATTGCTTTATTTGATTTAAACAGAATACAAGTAGAGAAATAGAATAGCATTCACCTAAAGAGAAATTTGACTCTGAAAGGCAGAAGACCTCACTTTTATGAAGCTTTTTGTAGTGAGACTTTTTTATGTTCTATTTGAAGGCCCTCAAACCATACAGCTTTTCTTCAAAATAGGAATGAATGTTGCAGCCTCAGTGAATGAATGTACTTCTGAATTCAGCATGATAGACCAAAGGCTTAGGGAATAAATCATACTTCCTGCCAGTCTGTGAGTAGTGGAGGGTATGAAAACCAACAAGGAAGGTGTTGTAGATAGGAGCTATGTTGCATGTTTCAATTGTATTACAGTATATAGGAAAGATACTCTGTGCTGGAGATGACAGCAGTGAGTTAGTTGCTTTTTATTCTGTACAAAGGAAGTAGTAGGTTTTCCACAGCTACTGAAAGCTTCTTTTCAATGTTTACTTGCTGCTTTTTCTTAAAAAAAGAATGGATATATTATTATTCTTATCCAGGTATTAGAGGCTCAGGAGCTAAGATTCTTGTATTATTAGATCATTGTTGGCAGGAAAACAAAATACAGATAATGCTATCAGGCATTTTCTGTACAATTCAGGCATCTTACATTAGTTATCAAGGTTATCCAAACAGTGTATTCTTCTTTGCAGCTGACCTTGTCACTAACCAAAAAAGAAAAAAAAAATCATTTAAGATTTTTTTTACATTTTCTGCTTGGAGAGAGCTGAGTTGTTCTCTTCCATTCACCCCAGGCAACAATCAACATTTTATTGATCTTCTGCTTTGGTTTCTCTTATCTATTCATTTCATCTATTTTCCTTGGTAGTTGTTATTGTCTGTTGCAGTCAACACTGATGAGAGAAAGGGAGCATACCAAATCTCCTTTGCCACTACATCTCATTCATGTCTGTAGTGGACGTATCTTCAGTAATGGCAGGGTATTTTAACGTGGACATTGAACAATCTTAGGAATAACCATACTGTATAAAATGGATCATCTTCGCTTGAAGTCTGAACACTTCATGGACGTTTGAATTAGTTCTGCTTAAGCATCTAATAAATGCTACTCTTTGCACCGACTAGATAAGAATAAAAGATGTCTCTTTTTTATGTGATACATCATCTGTGAACCATTTAACTAAGTTCTGACTGGAAGAGAAACAGAACTGCTTGATTTCAGAATGAGTTTTCTTGCATAACTGAAAATACCAAATGTCCGCAAAAATCAGAGACAAGCAGTACATATTCAGTATCATTTATGTAGTCAGTGTTTTGAAAGCTGGTGGCATTGACAGCACTGCTGGCACTGATCTTCCACAAAGTAGTTTTCTGCAGTTTTTGCATTCTATTGTTATCCAAAGCACAGTTCAAGCTACAGGGGTTATACTTTGATCCACATTCAACCTTAATCTACATACTTGAAGGTGTTCAGGTTCATAGTTGTGATTCTTGTTGATGTCTGTTTTTACTGAACTCCTACTTACCCTTTGTCTTCATTGATGACTTAAGTAAGACAGCAGTGAATGGAATTTTTGACATATTTTGCAATTTGATTGAAGACACAGAAAACTATTGTGAATGACTTAATAGGAAAAAGACCATAAAGTTTGAATTGCCTTGAATTATGTTCTTGTTTATATGTTTAGGAAATGTAAAATATAGAAGCTGAGGACAACCTATATATATAAGGCTGTAGACAGCTGCTTGAGCTCTTTAGGAAAACTGCCACTTTTAGATGTGGTGACTTGCCAAAGAATCAGCTATAAAAAGTATGTCTGATTTATAAATTGCAAGATGGCAATGACAGAACGAAAATGTACTTCAGAGAGAGCTGTAGTTATCATACAGAGCCTTGGAAAATTACCTGGTGTTTTTCATTATTTGTTGTTTGGATTTTTAATACATAGGTCAATACCACCTGGTTAGGCCTAGTGACACACCAGAGTATAAACAGCTGAGATAAAAACATTATGCCTTTTATAAGATCTCATCAAACTTTCCACCAGTCTGAAAAAAATGTACTAATTAGTGATATCCAACAGCTAGTTGTCATATGGAACATGGAATATATTATTGTGAAAATCCTTTCATGAGTGAGTATGCATTTAGCTTTCTGTAAGTCTTAAGTAGGATCCAAGATTCTTCTCTGCAGATCAGGTGCAGTCCCACAATGGATGTAATACAACATTTGCTCATGGGCATAGCTGAGATACAGAGAACATCTAATAAATACTTACATCCCATGTAAAGCAGGCAACATATCTAGAGATACAGATTTGCAAACATTTAGTTTACTAGTGAAATAAACTGACAAAAGCTGCCATAGGTAAGAAGGCAGCCCAGCGTGAAACTTTATTGCAGGAGGAAGACATAGGGAACACCATCGAACTAAATGAATAACTGTAAGCAAGTTTACAAGATTAATGTGTGGATTTAAATTGCAGTCACTATTCAAATTTCCTATTCCATGTCAACAGCATAGCAGGTAATGGCAGGAACTGAGGATATATACTTTTAGTAACATTTGCATCATAGTCTCAGATGTCATCTCCGTTGAGTGTGTTTGTTTCCCATGGTTAAGTTTCACAGTAGAGTGAGTAATGTGAAAGCGGAGGCAGCAGTTGTGGAGTTTTACTTGCTATTTATCCAGCAGTCTCCCATCAAAACACAGGATTTTAGCACAATGAAGTTTGTTCTCTTACTGTCTGTGTTAGGCTGTTTGTCAGTGAGATATGTTAGCTGAACATAACTACCCAGCCCCTTGTGTTTTCCAGTGTGTGGTTGAATCACGCCATGACTGACACCAACACAAATAGTGGGAGGATTGTTTGTGAAAATAAGGGAAAATAGATTTGACACTTGAGTTTACCAGGAAAGTCATTGCGGGAGCACAGATGCTCATCACTGCCGAATATGCGCAGCCGAGGTCAGGGAAATGTGTCAGGGAAAGCAAAGCAGCCTTGAAGCATCTTTTTTTTAACCATCTGGCAGAGGAGAACGCACATAAAATACAGTTACAGCTGAGCAGAGTGTGCCCTCTTTCCTCTACTCTCTTGGGATTGCCTAATCCCCTTTCCTCCTACTAGGCTTTAATGAGACATTGCAGAGTGTGCTCCTCTCCCACCTTCCTCTCTCCTTCACTGGTTCCCCCAGGGATCTGCAGCCCCTCTTTTCTGCAGGCTGGTGACAGCAATAGCAGCAGCTGGCAGGGCTTGGGCTAGATGTCCCCTTTAGATGTCCTCTTGCTTTCCCTTGCAGTCGTTCTTGCTCCTCTTCCAGGCCAACAATTTTGCATATCATTCTTCTGCAGGGAACAATGTAGCTCTGAAGTAGGCCTGGTCAGCATGAAAATACTGACACATGGGGAACCTGGAAAACCTCTTAAGGGTTATTTGAAAGTACACATATTTATGTGCTGTGGGTGTAGGAGATCTATGACAAAAAAAATGGGAAAAGAGGATTGCTTGGACTGAATTGGGTGGTGCGGTTAGATAATAAATTCTGGGAGAAGAGTGAAAGAGATAAAGACAGTTGGAAGCAAAAAGGGCTTTCAGATACAGTGGTTTCTTAAGTAAAGAGATGAAAACTATAGGAAGACAGAGCATGCACAAAAGGGGCAACAATTGGAGACCTGTGGGAAGAGAGAAGGGGAACATTGTAAGAGGGGGATGCAGAGGAGACTGGAAATTGAAGTCAAGAAAAGCATATTAAAGCAAGAAACCAAACCAGGGATATATTTTTAAGAAACAGAAGGAGTTGGGAAAGGAAAAAGTGGAACTTCCTGCTCCTGGCAAAAATAATAGGAACTAAGCAGTGACAAAGATGAAAAGAAAAGATACATGCAGTATCACAGTAGGTGGAAAGAATAGTTTATATGATGAAATGGAAATGAAATGACGAGAAGGAAGTTATAGGATAAATTCATGTTGATTGTGAAACAAAATGAAATCCTTTCTCTGCGGCTACTAAGACCTGGAAGAGCTGTGATTACTGCTCTGTCTGAATGATTGTCCTAGGTCTTTTTGTTAGAGAAGATGCTTGAAGGAAGCAGTGCTGTATTTTGGTTGATTTAAACTATCATTTATCCTTTGTGAAATGTGAAATTAAATGGTAGAGATGTACCATCTTCTGGTTTTTATTATGTGAATAAACCGCACTTGTTTGGGGAATGTTTAAGCTCATGACAAGAGCACAAGTAATGAAAATGTTATGTCGGCTACACTCAACAGCTCCCTCATTGACTGAAACGTACTGTTTCTTCCTGTGTCTTAGCACTGTTGAGCACGATTCCTGGAGGAGGATGAGCGTTTCCTCCTTGGCAAGGAGGCTGAGTGTTTTATGTCTGTGTTTTTCTCATTCATTTTAGGGATCTCTTGCTGTCTGTGGCACTTGGCCAAGTACTCTCCCTCCTTATCTGTGGCATTGGTCTCACAAGCAAGTATTTGTCAGAAGATTTCCATGCCAACACACCTGTTTTTCAGAGCTTCCTCAATTATATTCTTCTGTTCTTGGTCTACACAACAACACTAGCTGTCAGGCAAGGTAAGTGCATCTCTGAAAATACTTTGTAGAAAACAGCACACAATGTAATTTATACTCATATCCCATTAACATGTTTATATTACCTAGTAATACATATCTGATGAATTGAAAAAAAAAAACCAACAAATGTTCATTAGCAAAGAATGAATCCGTAGATGATAGGGATAGTGGTGCAACCTGAAAGGAAAAAGAAACATCAGTACTTTCGACTTTCTAACTGTTCATATGGGAATGTTCCTCTTTTACCTACCACTAGCACTGGAACCACACACTCAGGGTTCATTTTGGATTTCACTGCATGACTTGCTGGAAAATACTAATATGCTTTACAACCTATATAGGTTAAGGAGATCTCAGTTGCAAACAAAGAAGAGTTTGTTAGCTCTAGTTTCTGGTTACAGCCATTCAGTAGTTCACCTATTGTTAGAAAAAAAATAACAGCCAATTTTTAGTTGTTGAGAAGTAGGAGGTGAAGGGAGGGAATTAGGGCTGTCATCTCCCTGGAGGTGCTGTGTGGGCAGAGCAGCTCTACAGCCCTGCCAATGCTTTGCAACAGGGCTTTGTGTAACCAACCTGACCTCCAAAGTGACAAAAGCATTACACTACACTTTGACAGAGTTCAACCGTCTACATATAATATAGGGGGATTGTACCTTTCCTGCCCATCCCTCCCTTCTTTGAGATTTCATGTCTAGATAAGGTGTGGGCAGTGAACATGTTTAAATACATTTCTTACCCATTCATTTTTAGCAATGGTTTTATTTATTCACCCTCGCAGAACACATGGATCAGAAGCAAAATAAAAGAACAAAAACGTCATGTGCTTTCCTTACTTGGCTCTCCTGGCATAAGGAGGGAAGAGCTCTATGGAGGAGAAGAACCACAAAATGTATTAGGCCATGATGTATTTATCAGCATACTGAGAGGTTCACACTTTCTTACAGGAACAAACATTTTGGATTGTTCTTTGATGTTACATTTTTAATGGTTTGAGAACGACCCTAAAGCTTAAGTTCCTCACTCATGGTCCAGTCTGTGATACAATACTGTAAAGTGTTCCAAAACAGCAAGGACTTAATTTCCGTGCAAACAATGAAAAATATACTACTGTGCTCCAGTGTTACATGTATTACATGTGATTACAATACATTACATATATTACAACTTAAGTTTCATAAACTTTGGTCTCCGTTGACATTTTTCAGAAGCAATGAAGGGCAATCTGCGGAGGACATGTCACCTTTTATACAAGGAGAGATTGCTCAGGCAGTGTTTTGCTCTCTTGGTATTTCAGTTTGTGTAGGGGGAAACATCACCATATGCTTTGCTCTGCAAAAGGTTTAAAACATGTATTAGTAGCATCTTTCTGGAGAACTGGATTTAAAAATAATTCTTCTGAGTGTAGGATTGCCTAGATGTTCCCAAGTTCTGTCCCAGAAATGTCCTTCTCAGGATTGATTTTGAAGCTGTGGAAGGCAAGTCCCTTTGACTTTTAAATAGATTTTACTTTTTTGAAACTGCTAACTTGTGAGAGGATATAAGGGCTAGCATACTGCTGTGCATTACAGGGGTTTGTTTAGAATAATGTTTGACACCTGATATAGATTTACATTTTGAAAATGCTATGAAGTGGCCTGTTTACACATATAAAAATATATATGAAAACTGTACTTTATAAATAATTTTCTGATTCTGTTTAAAAATACAGTGGTGGACTAATGAGAGATTGTCAGAGCTCTCTGTTGTGCCAGTAAGATATATCTAGGAAGCAAATGGGAAAAGTGTTGGGGATACGTGAAAAATACTTTCTGGAAGAGTGAGGAAGGTTAGGGAAGGTGTTTGAATGGGCCTGTGGTTGAATACTGACCTTACGAACAAACAGAGCACAATATAAAGCTTGCCAATGGAATACTCTGGAAAAGGAGCTGTCAGAAAAGGAAAGATGGTTTGGTTAAAAAAAAAAAAAAGGAAAAGGAATAGAAAAAGAAAAATCCAGAACAAAACCGGCTACAGAAGCAATGAAAGCAGTGATCCAGGCACTCAGCATAACATTGCTGCTAGATTGCATAGCATTACACAGCCAGCTCATTTACTTGGCGTTTAATATTGCCAAGTGATTGAGCCTGACATTGTCTTTTTGCTTGTGTATTTATTCAAATTCATTATCTGTGTTTGTTCCACTAAGGCAGCTTTTCTAGCGGTTCTAGTCATTTGGCATTGCTAGCAGATGGAAATCACATACTAATGCTATTAATTTTATATGGGATAATTCTGTTCTGAGTGCTGAGAGCATCAGAAGCTCTTTTTTTTTTTTTTTTTTTTTTTTAAGTGTGTTTTTTGTCCCCTG
>NDXB01005102.1:78134-106028 GCA_002631895.1 Agapornis roseicollis
TTTTTTTTTTTTTTTTTTTGTTTTTCAAGTGTGGTTCTTGTACCCTGTGTGCAAGATTTAAGATTCTTTAAATTATCCACTTTCTCCTTTAGAAATCAAACCATCATAAGCTGGCTTGTAGTCAAAAATAGCTGCATCCTTTTGTCTTTTTCTTTGCTTTCTTCTTTATCTCTGGGTGTTTTTTTCAGAAAGGTACTGGCTTAGGAGGTGTCACTTGAGATAGCAAAAAAAAAACCAACCCTTAATTCACTGTAGGACTGAAAACTATAATTTTCTGAGACATAAGGAACTCCCCTTTCTCTAGAGGGTTCTACCAAATTTTGATTTACTGTGGATCCCCTTTAATTCATCTTCCCTTACTGTTCATCTCACCCTGAATAAGCTCTCTGAATGATAATGAAAAGGTAGAATTTGCACTGGTCTCTGAAAATCACCATTAGCAATTGATTAAAGCTCCTGATTCTTGAACTATCCTGACTAAAGCCTTCTACAGTGAATGCCCAATTTCTAGCACCTAAAATTAGTCCATGGGAACCAGCAGCTTCCACTACATTTTTATATTGGGGATCAAGATGCTTTTACTAAAATAATTTTATCGCAGCCCTTTAGTGGGTGCAAATATTAGGGCTACCACTGTGTAACAGATCTACATGTCATCAGGCAGTGTAGGAGATGCACAGGTCCTGCTAGTTCCAGAATCTCTGAGTACTGTTAAGCTTCATTCCCATGTCCTGTAGTTCTAAATGGGGAATCAGTTTGAAGGCAGTAAAAGTACAGAAGTGATAAAGGAGAAAAGATCTGTTCTTGTGAGATTTTCATATAAGCCTTAAAATGTATGTGCTACTCAGGTGGAGGTCATGAAAAGGAAAAGAATTTGGACAAACTGGGATTTTTCTGGTGCAAAATTCAACCACATTTTCTATCAATCAGTTGAATTCTAAAATTTCCATTAAATCATGAATTCGGTATCTAGAAAACTTTCTCTTTTGTCCTGGATATTTTTAATGATAATTTTAATTTTCTTTGTTATATGTAAATTTAAGTTGAACTTACTGTTTGCCCAAAGAGGTGAGTGCAGAGGTTCTTAAGTTAGATATGCGCACACCCAGGCATGCATATAGATGCCAGTAGCCACTTACCTACAAAGACTATCCACTAGAGCTTCCAGGCCAGTGTTCATTGATACACCAGTGCTGACGTCTGAATATAATTCATTAGGGATATTTTTTTTTTGTATGAGAACAGTGCTACAAAATTAATATCACTATTACAGCTTTATAAGGCATTGAACCGTCATTATGTTTTATCTGGCTGATATGCCAAAAATTTAATAGCTAATAAGGATCCCCTCAGTTCTTTCTCTTGAGGTAACTTCCTCTCATGCCTGTTGTTTTCACAGCTAAAACCTGTATTTGTCCATGGTAACACCTCTGAGTTGAGAACAAGATTTTAACACTTATTATCACAGCTAGTCCCCTCATCAGCAAAGGATGCTGCTTAACAAAAGCTTATCAAGACACTTTCAGCTGCCTACTCATTGAGGAAAGGAAAAACCTTGGCTTCCAGGAAGAAAAGCCTCCTATCAGTGAAATGGAGCTATGGAAAGTAGAGCTGGTGAAGATTAGTTTTAACACTTTAGAAAGCACTAAGTGGGAAATTGTCCATAGTGGACCAGAAGGTGTTAATTACTAGTAGTTAACATGGGTGCAAGCATCAGCAGCTTGCCACCAAAAATAAATTACGTCTAAAAGACACTTCACATATGCTACAAATGAAAACAGCGCATCTACTAGACATCATTAAAGGGAAAAAAAATATGAAATTGCTATTTTTTTGTTATTCTGGAAAACAAGAAATGAAGGAGCAGTAGAAATGTCTTTTGAACAGAAGGGAAGCATAAATCCTTAAGGGCCAGATTCTGTGCAAGCACGGCCACATATTGGCAACTGTTACCAAGTATATTCAGCCCACCATTACTGAAGGCTGGAAATAATTTGCTAGTTCAGAAAAGTTTTTATGAATCTGTCTGGATGAATTCTGCTTCTAGGCTAAGTGATGAGATTGTAGCATATGTCAGTGGAAATATGGTTTTCCATAGAGTAACTGAAATGCCTTCATTTTGACACATAATCAAATGTGATCTGTGCCCCTGAGTCAGTCAGAGAATCCTTTGAGACTATCAAGGATTGAAGTCCTTTTACTGGAATATTATTTTTTATGCATTTTTGTCTAGGATTGTTTTGTGACGTTATCACAGTCATATATAAATTCCTGATTTATCTGCTATTCAAATATGTATCTTCATTTATGTGCATGACCCCCCACTCCAAATATCCTTCCTACTAATGCAAAATCAACTAAATGAGGCTTCTTGAAGGAAAGTAAAGCATTATATAGGAGTTACTCTCTTTTACTGCAGTCAGCAGTAAATTTATTGAATGATCAGAAGGGTAAATCTTTACTGTTTTATTCCACTAGCAATGGTTATGTTGACAAGAACTTTAGTACTACACACTTAACTTAGGTAGACATACCAGAATTTATTCACTATTAACACCTTTTTTTTTTGTCAACTGCCCATACGATTATGCCTAGGAAAGAAAGGCAGCACATGATTTAAGCTAATCATACTGTATTAGATATCATGTACTTCGGGCAATATGTGTTGTACCATTGCCATAAAGTGTCTTCTGAAAAGGCATCGATCCTGTCAGCATTTTCAGTGAGAAGCCTCCAGAAATATGGCACTTTCCCTTCACTGAGGATGACAGGGAGGGATTTTGATTAGAAAAGATGCATTTCATCATCATTTGATTTCCTAAATAGGCTCATGCCTCTGCTGTAGAACAAAGAGGTTGGTTATCACTCCAGTATTGTACATAACCTGCTTAAGCCACAGCCAAGCAGCCTTACAGTCTTCTCTGCCTGTGACAGAAGTGGTCATTAGTCCCTGAAGGTGACCATGTGCTGGCCTGCAAATGCATGGCAGATGTTGCAAAGAACAACATCATTCCACTTGAAGCATGGGGGAAGGCACATCAAGCTGGCCCAGATCCTTGCAAGGGGCCTGACTAACCCTGGGTTGTAAAAATGAAACAAAGCAGCAAGCATGGCTTGGGACCAGTGAAAAATAATGACATTCAGGTCTTTGGTATTCTTATAGCAGCACTGCAGAGTCTCCCTGCTGTGTGGTGCTTTGCAGTCTGCAGTGCACTTTCTCCTAATTACTCTGGGCTTCTAATTAGAGATGCCAAACTGTGTGGGATATGTTTATTATGAAAATGGTGAGCCAAACAGTCCCTTTGTCTGGGCTTTGAAGCACCCTTTTCATATTGAGAGGGAATTCTCTGCTTTAGGAGAAATGAAACTAGAATGCTGGATGTTTATAGGCACTTCAAATTGAAGGGATCTTTCTGTAACATGCAATTTTCAAGTTTGGATAGCATGCTCACAGGAGCAAGAATTATGATGTGTTATGTGTTCAGGATTTGCCTATCACATCATGGGCACTGTAGCAAACTAGCTAGAAAAAAGACAGTATGACCAGAGCCAGATTCCTGTTTAGTGCCATCTACATAATCACTGTGTTTGTATGTATGCATTTTCCCTCTACTTTAAATCGAGTTTTAAAAATTTCCTGCTCTAAAGGGCTGAATGCTGCTGTGCTCTATACAGCATGAACCTTTATTATTTTACTTCATAGGTGGTTACAGTTCAGTGAGGTGTTAAACTTCTCCTGTGTGTATAGTTTCAACAGAGGACTTTGGGATCTTCTTCTTTATGACAGTTTTCCAAACCCACAGAATTTCCCTTCTCAGTCCAGTGAAGGCTTCTCACATTCTTAGCCATAATACAGAAACAGATGAAATTTCTACAGAGTACAATTTATTCCGCATAGCTGGTAGCAAGACAGGGTGAAAATCCAGTAGACCATATTGGTGATACAAGGCAGGGTTAAAACCCATAGACTTGACTTTTCTGTCTTTTGTTTTGTTCTGTTTTGCTATTCCTAGTGGAGAGGTGGGTGGGGTATTTTAATCCTATGGGATTTTTGCTGTCAGCTGCCCTTGCTACACTTACCAGCAGACACATGCTTTCTGTTCTAAAATGTGCTGCTACTCTGGACACACACAAGGGACCAGTCATCTCAGGGCATCCCAAAGCTTAGTCAATTTTTGTTTTCATCAGGTGTGTTTTGCTTTGCCAGCTGCACAAATAAACATTTATGGAGAGAAATCCTGGCCCCAAACATGATAAAAATATGTTGGCAGGCAAAGGCTGAAAGCAAGCCTCAGTCCTTTCTTTGTATATGTTTTCTTTTCTGAGTTCTGTGCTCCTGATAGTTAGGTCAGACATCTAGGAAATGTCTGTGCTTTTGTTAATCGTGGTCAAAGCAGCACAGTCATTGCATCATATCATTGGAATAAATGATGTGCACCCCACAGCACATACAAACTGAAAATTGGAAAGTACTGTTCCTTTAGGATGCAGGTGGCAGCAGTTATGCACAAATTCTGTGTGTCATGGTTTAATGATGCAAACACTAATACACTCATGATGACCCCAAAGCAATAATAGCCAGGCTTAATCAAGCATCCATGTTGTAGCATTCTTTGTAGTAGTATCTCATGATCCCTGATGCAGCTCATTCAGTCCAGAGGTCCCTCTTGTTTTGCTAGGTTTCAAAATAGCTTTGCTGCTCAAAGAAGTATCCTTTGTGACATCAGAGACAAAAGCTGCAAAAGGGTATCAACTGAAAAGACAGGAGCACCTCATTTTTTCGGTCGTTTCTGGCTGCCAGGTTTATGTCCTTACCCAGTTTCCTCTAGAAACAGATTCAGGTTTGCACCATGGTTCAAAGGCTGGTGCATGTTTTATGAGAGCAAACCTTAGAGGCACTAAGCGCAATGAGCATAAAAAGGCTGCCAAGCTTTAGGCTGGCCGAAGTGGTGGAGGATGAACTATATTTGCATCAAGATGCTGCATCATTGCTGTGAGGCAATGTCTATACTGAATGTACTACTTAAAAATAAGTCAGTTTCACCCTGGAGGTAAATCTACATACAGTTTAGGAACACTTAGCCAAATGTTGCCATTCCATGCCAGTAAGCCCATAAATAGAAACTACAGATTCAATAAAAGGGAGGTCATGCAGTTATTCATCTCACAGCTGCAACATCACAGGTAGCTAGTGGAATTTAGCAAAATCAAATAAAACATCACAATGTTCTGTTTTATACTGTGACACTTTTCTTGGTGATTCCAGCACCCAAATCTGAGACTTGGGTCAAATAGGCAACATGTGTTTGCAAGCATTTATGTTTGGATCAGCATTTAGCTTTTGTTGCTGACCCCGGGAAACTCCCTCCTTGACAATTTTCCAGGAGCCATACCAGCCCTTCAAACCACTGAGTAATCTCAATACAAGTCTGTGAGTACCTGTTTGGGAAGATAAACCTCATTACTAGGAGAATGAGTGGACAGGCTCAAGGAAGCTCTGAGGAAGTGCAGTTTGAATACTCATGCATCTTGCTGCTTGATCTGCATCTCCATCTCTGCAGCTGCCATTATGTATTTGTACCACAAATTCAGATAGGGGTACAGATGCTGTAGGAAAAGAATCAAGTCTTCTGAATGTGGAGAGACAGGCATTGTACAGTACAGCCCTGGAAGTGCTCACATACCATGGCAGTAAGCATATACTGAGCTTTGTAATTTGGTCCACAGTATCAGTGTTGCACAGAGGTGAATGTGGGTCTCGTAATTTTATTTAAAGGTAAAGCAGCTCCCTATCTAGCCCATATTGCCTCACAGTGTGTCAAATAACAAATTGTCTCTTAAAGGTGTGAGCTGAATCACAAGCAGTTGATCTTCTATAGAATTAAAGGATAACTGTCCTTTGTAGTATTAGTATACGAGTCTGATTCATCTTAATACATAAACATCTCAAGTGCTGTTTACAAAACCAACCATCCCTTGCCACCACAATAAGGAAAGTTAATGGTTCTGATAAAATAGCCTACCTTGATCCTACAGCTGTATGCAGAATACCAGGGTTGTCTCTGCCACTTCATGCAGTATCAGTATTTGCCTGTGATTTATTGAATACTTAAACATTCATCAATTCAAGCAGCTAGCCAGGGTAGCAAGATCCACATTCAGCACACGTAGCTCCAACATTCATACGGGAGATTTGGAGTATGGTTACAAGATGATAACTATATTGCCCGAAGAAGGTAAGTCCCGCTCTGCCAGAATGGTGCTTCATATGTAATTAGTATAAAAATTCAGAGGAATAGAGTTTATCCCTGTGATCTCCTTTCTCATTAAAAAAGAATCATAATGAAAGAACAAAGTGGTTCCTGCAGTGAATTGGATTGCTTTCTGAAGTTTTCACTAAATTAAGGACTCAGCAGCTTCCCATTTTGCAGACCCCAGTTGTAAACTGTACACAAGACTTGCAGCACAGTCCTTTCTGAAGATTTGGAAGTATACTATATTTCTCTCACATGGGAAATATCTCACCTCTCTATTTTCTTTTTTGGATTTCATTAGTTTCTGTTAACAAGGTACGGGGACAGAGGAAAGAGCATGTGATGCTTCAGGTAACTCAAAGCCGCAGCTTATAAAGTAAGCTATAAAACCTTAAGTAAACCACCTTTTCTAAAATACAATCTATAAGACAACATGAATCAAAGAAATAAAAAGTTATGCTAGCAGGAAAAAGCTGTTTTCAACTTACTCTTTTGGCTCACACTTAATACCAAGCTGTAACACAAGCAGTAAGTTTCTCTTCCTACATCTCACTTATTACCAGGTAATAATTATTGTTGCAATTCAATGCATTTTTAAGGCAAAAATATACAAGTGTCCTGTAAGGTTTTCTACCATTTTGTAAGCATATTTTTTCTTTTATATTTAGCTGAGCTGTTAGCCATTGGCATATGATTACTTTGAACTCCTGTTGCATTTCTGGATGATAGTGCTATAATACTAATCACAGCTTCATCTGAAGAAATGTGCACAACTTTAGCACTCTGTATGCAAGCTGCAGTTGTGCTATATGCTCTCCCTTCTGCTCGTAAGATCCAAGCACAGACAGGAGCAGCAAGTCACTTCTGGACAATGCTCAGAATTCAGGGACCTGGGGAATCACCTCTTGGCTTAGGTCTCCCTTTGGCTGCAGCTTTCCTTCACAAACACTGGGGATGCTTTAGAGCCAGGTTGCTACTGAATAGCTCAGGTCATTAGCAACCAGCTCTGTTAGAACTTATCCCTACATCAGCTTCCCTGAATTAACATTAGAGAGAAGGAGAACGATAACATATGCTGTCTACCAGCCTCCTCCATTTCTTGCACACATTTCCCTGATGGGAAAAGGAATCTTTGACGGAAGGTGGGAGCTTTGCTGACAGCAGTAGTGAGCGCTCTGAATATACAGGAGAGGGAGAGACCACGTGCATGTCTCACAAGAGCACTTATCGTTTAGTTTTCAGTTATATGACAGCAATAGTCAATTCACAGGGATATTTTTGTAACTGATACAGAAATACAGCAAGTGAGGTTTCAAAGAAAAATTATGCATTTGTACCTTTTCTGAGTTAAATATTCATGACTTTGCTTCTGTGCAGCTACTAGAATGTTTACGCAGTCATTTATCTTTGCTTCTCTGATTATCTGTCTGTGATCTGATACTTTGTTTTGTTTAATTCTAAAGGAGGTTTTAATATCTCAGGGTAGAGGTGGACTGTCACTGCTTTTATAAAATGGATTTGCACTGGTTTGCAACATTGGTGATATAAGTGAAGGAGTTGCTGTAATTTATGATATATAGGTATGCTATAAATAACCACTTAATGTATATATAATACATAATCTCATATATATCTATTATATATATGATAGATATCTATCATGATTAATTAATTATATTTTAACCATATATTAGGGTATATGCTGTTTGTTTTCATTGGTATTTGAAATCTTTGGTTTGAACATGTTCTTGAATGTCCTATTAAGATTTCAGCTGCTTGGTGTTCAAGAGGAACAACTACTTAGAACTACTTAGTGCCCTTATTTCCTATGTTTGTCATGTAAGAGATTTGGCTCCATTTTAAAGGACCTGTAGCGGTTTGCCCTCATTTGAGTGATCCTGAGAGTGTTTACATGCACACATAGTTAATTATATGCATGTACACACACACATATATATATGCACACATCAAAAAAAAAAAACCAGCCAAACTATTATCAATAGAATTTTTTTTTAGTATTATTTGATATTGCTTATCATCTCAGGGTCCCAGTGAACTTCAGGGGTTCCTGAGCTAGGCTTCATGCTTATTCAGGCAGGAGTATGATAATAGGCAGGCCATGGTGTTACCAGGAACATCTTGTGTCCACTCAGAGTTCAAAGAGCAAAAATGCCATAAAGGGGATGGAAGCTTGCAAATAACAATGATTTCCAATCAAACCAAGTTGAAAGTGATCTCTTCCCAAGCAAATCCTGAATACATGGACACTGATGAAGGATCTTACGGAGTCTTTTGCAACAGCATACCAAAACTGTGGATTAAATTTTGTGTTAAAAGATGTCATGTGTTAAGAACTCTGTTCCAAAGCAGAAGAGAGCAGCAAAAACATTTGAAGGATTTTAGTAAATTTCTGATGCCCTCATCACTGAGGCAGAATTGATGTTGTAGAAATGTTTGCTGGAATCTGCTTCCTCCTAAAGAAGAATGGTCTTCGCCATGGAGCTAGGCAGCCAGCAGTCACTGGCTTGCCATCACTGGTTTGAGTGCTTTCTCAGAAAACCATCTGTCTGAGGGGGTGGCACGTTGGCAGGAGCTGAAGTTACAGGGGCAGCTTCACAGTCAGAAGTCTGAGTGAGAAACACATTTTTAAGTAGAGGCTGGGTGTGGTGCACTCCTGAATGCTGGTACACAAGGGCCCACAGCATGTCAGGTGGGCAAGGTGGCAAATGTGCTTGTTAAGGGACAAGCACATTGTACCAACAAGTACATGCCCGGGTATTTTAGCTCCTGTTTAGATGATAATGTGGTTGATATAGATCACTATCACATCCCAGGTGACATGGTGTTTTTCTCTTCCTACAGCAGATTGCCTCTCTCTGTGGGAAAGTGCCTTATTGAGGATGTATGGAGAAAGTAATAATCACTGGAAGTTCTGAGCTGAAGAAAGACTAAAAATTTACTTAACCTTTCTCTCCACACTGCAGCTGTAACACTGAAATTGCATGGATAATACTACTTGAGAATGCTTGTGGATCTGCAGTGTGAGATGGTCTGAGATCTGCATGCACAAAACTACTTGCTTTTTCTCTGGTGAATAGGGTATTAGAAGTGTGGCAATCCAGTCACTTTTAATTTAGTGAGGATTTTGAATGTGTTTGTCTTCAATTGTTATTTGCTTAGAAAATACAAAATAGTCTTTATCAGGATAATATTTTTCTGAAGCATGGAGGGAAATGAAACTCATGAAAAAGAAATTAGGGTTCCTTTGTCTTTAAAGGATATGAGATACTGCAGAAATAAATGTGGTGGTGTTTCAAGGTGAGGGAATTCAAGATGTAGCTCAGAACAGCCTGCTTTTAAAAAGACAAATGACTGTGGTATTTATGATAGTATTTTTTTTTTTCTAATAGTATAATGACTGCTGAATAGGATCCATTTTCTAAATAGAGATCACACTCACCAAGGTATTTTCATAATGCAAACCACTGAGGTAAATATAAGATACAAGGTAACACAGAAATTTGGACATGTCTACATAACTACTTTTTGCTGCTTGTAAGGAAGAGCTCCTAGAATGTCTGTGAAAGAATTGAACCATTACTATGCCTTTATGCCATTAATGATAGAAACATTTCCAGCAGGGCTGACAGAATCACTTCTTAGCAGGGCTGACTTATTTCATATGTGGATTGTATTTCAGTGTCTCTATCTCTAAGGATAGTGTCCATGCCTAAAGCTGCGTAAAGACATGCAATCTTTATGGTGGATTGATTTTTATTTAAAATCATCTAGATGTAAAAGCAATCTTGATTTAAAAGCAAGATGCTTGTTTCATTTCTCAAGCAGTAAAGACAGTGATAGCCCTCTCTATGGAAAAAGAAGCAGGGTCTACAATGTAGAGGTGCTGTGTCAACATACTTGTACAGAAAAGCACAGAATGCTTGGTATCAGTATTTATTTGATTGAATCATATAATGGTTTGGGTTGGAATGGACCTTAAACATCATCCAGTTCCTACCCCACTGACATGGACAGGGACACTTTCCACTGGACGAGGTTGCTCAAAGTCCTGTCCAACCTGGCCTTGAACAGCCAGGGATGGGGCATCCACAGCTTCTCCAGACGACCAGTTCCAGTGTCTCACCACCCTCACAGTAAAGAACTTCATCCTAATATCTAATCTAAATCTAGCCTCTTTCAGTTTAAAGCCCATTTCTAAGGAAGTTTGCACAACAAACATTTAAGTGGACATTTATAAATATGTGCACCTAAGTCCCAGGTTAAAGTGGAATAAACACAAGCCAACTGACACAAGGAAAAAAATCACGTCTTTCAGTTTTAAGCAGGATGTTTCTTCCTGAAAGTTTCACAATTGCCTTCAATTTCTGTTACATTCCCACCTGATAGTATAGCTGCAACTCATTCCTAATTGGAAGATGCTTACTGCAGATTATCAGGTTGTATCAACTTCCCTTCTCAGTTTTCACAGAAGACTCATTTTTTTAGTCCTTGCTAATATATTTCATATTTTTTCAGTAGTGTGACGAAATGTCATTTCCGTATTTCTTAATATTTTGAAAAGTAGAATAAAAATGGAAATTCATTGTCAGCTGTCTGTCATATTCGCTGCATAGGCATTCCTTCTCATGTATTTGTTGAGGCTTGTGTTTATTTCCCTAATTTCCACTAATCCTACATTGGTGGGGGAACAGTCTATTTTCTGTTAATTATAATATTAAGAGATAATCTGCTTGACTATATTTCTTAAAAAAAAAAAAGATCTATCATAGTATTAATATTTCCCAAAGCTTTTGCTTTGTACTGTCTTGATCTCTGTTTAATATGTTTTATGGATTTAATCTGTTGTGTACTGAAGAGTATTTAATGGACTTGACAGGTTATTGGTTACAGATGTAAGCAACACTGAAAAGAAGCAGAATTTTTCATTAAAACCCGGGTGTTGAGAGACAGATTATTGAGAGGTCTGAAAAGATGTAGAATTGAGAAGTAGCAAGTAATAGGATCAATAGCACTGATGTTTGTCATTGCCTTTGCAGTCTTACAGACAAAGCTTCATATTTGTTAGTTCAAGATAATGAGTTGTAGAAGCCAAAATGTATCTGTAGTGAACAGTTTTGAGCAAATCATTGATAATGATTTTCAACCGAGAGTCATATCCCATATCAACAGTTTAGCTGCAAAGTGGCATTGAAGAGTAAAACATTCCCTTTCAAGGAATTTAGTAAACTAATTTCATCATTACAAGTTATTTTTATTACCTATTAACATTGCTAACTTCAAAGCAAGGACTATAATTGTTTTAATAGATACACTTACAATAAGTATTTCAGAGCTTTAAATGATTGCAAGAAGGGGTTTTTTTTCTTCACTTTCTTCCAAAATTCTATCACTAAGTGATAGCTATATGGTCATAAAAAGTAAAAAAACCTTGAAAGTTAAACCTGCAGAAAACATTATGCAACCCTATTGAACCACTGCATCAACAGTCACCAACTAGTTTCAAGAACCAGTGTCAGAAAAAAACCTTTTATTGATAATACATAGATACAGGAAATCATCTTGAAAGGGGATTGATTAGGTGATTTATATTTCTGTAAACCTTTGGCCAAACACAAACAGTGCTTCATCTCAAAGGAGGATATCATCTAGTAGGTAAGGAAAATAGAACATGAGAAACGGAGTTTGATGAGGCTTCAGGGAGACGTGATCAGAGAAGGAGTGTTTAGGACAGTTGTCAGACATCAACAAGGTTGGAAAGCCCAGGAAACGCAAATATTTGTCCTGGAGACTGCCCTTACACCACAGGAGCATCCTTAACTTGCTATGCCCTAAGCACCAGGCTGATAGGTTTGTGGCAGTCAACCCTGGCTGAGTTATATAGTCACAAAACAGGTATCCCACAGATTGTGGTCAGCATTTTCTTTTGAGTAAAGAAAACACAGAAGTGTTTCCATCAGTACTGTCCAAGTCCCTCCCCAAGACTTGCCTAGGTCATTCTTCCCCTCTACTAGTCATGTGTTCCCAGCATGGGAAAGCAATACTCAATTAGCTATATGTCACCATGAAGAGGATATGAAATCTGATTGCTGGAACTCTGCTTTTGCTGGTTTGGTTGACAAAAAGACTCTGTGAGGGAACTGCTATGGAAAGGGACTGCAGACAGGGTCACAAAAATGAAATAGTTCCTTAAGGACATTTCCTGGAGTACTGATCTCTGTTTTCCCAATTCAGAATAGCCCCAGAATCACAAAGTTCAGTGTTCATCTGTTGTAAATGCTGGCACTCTTTCCAGTAGTGAAATGGCCAAGAGGAACAAAAAGGGAACTGGTTCCAGCGTGTGGAAGTAGAAATCTGATTCTGTGATGTATCTGTGCTTACCTCTGTCAGCTAACAACTGGGCACAGACTAATACCTTATGCTCTGGATGTCAGAATTTGCTGATAGCACAGTCTCCAGATGGTTACATGGTGGCTGGCTGTTTGGACAGTCAGGTTTGGGTTTTATGTTAGTAAAAAGCAGACCATCCCTATCCAAACTGAAAACTTGTGGGTGGTTTTGGCAGTAGCTCAGTTTGAGGACAGGAGTTGATGGCACTCCTTTCTAACTCCCTGAGTCCCTAAGGGAATAGTTGTACAGAGAAAAATTGTCTTTTGACCTTGTCCAGTTCCAGCTGAAAAGACAAAATGAAATTGAGGCTGAAATAGAGGTGGCCATGAGTTTAAACATGGTATTTAGGTTTAGGGTTTGGACTGGGAAAAAAATGAAGTACAGCAGAAAGTGATTTATTATCTTAAGTTCAGAACATAAATACAGTACGGTCTTTGTAGAATCATCAAATCATAGAATAGCCTTCTTGGCAATTTCTGAGATTGCATACAAAGAAATCTGTGAGGGGTTTGCCTGAACCAACACGTAAATCAAGAAAACAAAGCTGTAATAAGCAGTGGGAGCTGAGACCAAAACACTGATGTAGGCTTGCAGAAAGCTGAGTGAGTCAGTATGCCTGGAGAACAGCAGTTCTCATCCTCTGCTTAATTTGGAAGACTTGTGTTGCATCTGTGATCAGAGGAATTCCCTGCTGATTCCTTTTTCCCCATCATACCAAAATTATTTTTATGCTGCTTGTCCCTACTATCAGTGGCATCCAAAGCTTTGTTTCTCTTCTTGTTTCTGATGTTCTGATTTCCTTTTTTCTGAGTCCTTTTGGTATTGTTAGGCTTCACTCCCTGCTTCCCTGCCTTATCCTATAAGCCTTTTTGTAATTTATTGTGAGTATTGCCAAAAGATGGAAAATGCTTCTCGATTGATCATATTGCTGAAATGATGCATTTGATTCTGAGTGACACTATCTACTCCATGTTTAACATATCAGGAATAATTTTTATTCTAACACAGTTTCATATGGATGCAACTTGTTTACTGTTTTTAGGAGGGAAAATGAAATGAACATCAGAGCACGATGTTATCAAAAGAGATGATACAGTAAGGCCAAATTCTGAGGCAGTTTATCATGGGCTTTTAAAGAATCATAGTATGGAGGAGAGCAAGAGAAAAAGGAAAAGAACCTCAATTTTAGAACATGTTTCTTTGTTACAGAGTTGCTTTTTCACTATACCAATAACGGATCACATCCGCATCTAAAACAAAGACAGATGTTGAATGACATTTCACAAGGACTTGATTTATGCTTAAGCTGTAATGAGAATTTCTCAGATGGATGAATTTTGAGAAAATAGACTATTTTGAAGTCAGGCATTTTACTAATGTAGAAGATTCAGAGCTTTTGAGCTCTCTGCATCTCTGTCTTTTTGAACTATAATAAATGTAAATACAGAGATTTGACGATTAAATCTTATATCACAAATATTGGTGCAGTTAAGTCTGAGCAGGATAACCTTTTCATAGCTGCTTCCATGGTAATAAAATTAATGAAGTTATGTTTGAAAGGCGTGCCCCCTGTGGTTAGAGTTCAGTTGAGCAGAGTTAGGAAATTTTCAGTGTCAGTGCTGTACAGGGCAGGTTCCTGCAAGGCAGTAAATCACATCAAAAGCACACAGCTTATCTGTCTGTCCACCTGTCCACTACTGTAGCACCTGAGTGCCTTTAAAAGCTATTTTATTTTAGACTCCTTATATTCAAATATATTACAAAATGCATTTAAAATAGCAAAATTCTGATTCTAGCTTTTGTTCTGTGTATAACAGTGAACAAGTTGTTTAAAGTATAATCTTATTTTTGTTTGTCTGCTGTGGACAGGAAAAAAAAATCAGCAGAGGCAATGAAGTGAACTGCCAAAGACTGTTTTGTAAAGAAAAGTAATGTTGCCAACTTTTATAGAACTAATTTGTAATTTAAAGAGATTCATGATAATAAACATGTCTGTTTTTTTCTTAAAACCCTCATTTAGTTTTGTAAGCTGAGTGCATCTTCTCCGAGTTTTATAAGAAGTAAAGAAGTATGTTTCTTACATGTTGGCAAAGAAAAGTGTTCAAACATGGAATCGCAATTTATTTATTTTATTTTAATCTCAGAAAATAATGTTGTTCTTTAAGGTCTCTCTAAAAATTTGAATAAGATATCTCATTCAAAAAATTCTTTGATTGCTTGTGGTTGGCTGTACTGAGAGCGGTACTCGCCTGAGTGATAGGTTCAGTAGTTTGCCACTCCAGGATGGAAACTACATTTGCCTGTGCTATTCTTGGCTAGAGCATGAGAAAATAGTGTCAGACCAGAGAAAAGACTGAACAATGCTACTGATGTTTTACCCATGCCCAGTGATCTGATATATTACCCTATACCCATCAGTTTGCCCACTGATCCAAGCTTTTAGAAATATAATGGAGTGCACAGCCTCCATTGAGTGCAGAGGAGTCCCTTCAAAAAATACACAACCTGCTCCATCTGCTTGTAAAGGAGAGAAAGCGTACTGGCATCAAGTACAGAATATGAAGGAGGACAAGGTGCTATTTGCCACTTTTGATGGTTATCTTGTAGAACAAACTCTTAGAAACATACTGAAGCAGTCCTGTTTTCCTACATGACTGTTATGAGTTGCTTGGTACTCCAGCTGGAATCCAGTATCAAGAAGCCCCCATGGGTCTTGCAGCTTTCATCTTGCAAAGAGCAATGTGGATGCAGATACGCACTGAATGACATGCACTTTCCATCCAATTTAAAAGATCCCTTTCAGTCTTTGGTGGCCTGATGCCCCAGCAATGCCCCCAGTTGTTCATTTCTAAAACCAGCTGTAATGACTTTACCATCTCACCCTGTCATTCAGCAACAGTATGTGGCAATGTGTTCCTTCCAGTAACAGATGAATCCTCATTTCCTGATTCTGGATCATCACCATCAATATTTTTTTTTGCCTGGCCTTGGCAGACTGCCTTGGCAGCTCCTCATTCCCTGCTGTTCCCAGTTGCCTTGTTAAATCCATCATATTAGAAAGCTCAGTTGTTGTGATAACATGGAAGAAAAGCCACCTGATCAAGAGGCACTCCTGTGTTTCCATTTTACGCTTTTCTGCTTGGTTCAAATGCCCCATTGGCAGCTACAGGTAGCTTGTTAGAAGGTTGTTTTCCTTACTGATGAAAAAGCAGCTAGCCATTTTTTGTAGGTCTGTTTTGATGCAGAAGGTAGAACAGTGTTGAATGAATTCAGATTCTTCTTTCTTAATCATATAGAAATTTTGAGATTCAGTTCCATGATATTTTGCCTTCACTTGCCTACTTTTATTCAAAAAGCTGAAATAATCTCAAGGAAGATTTTTTGATTTGCTGAAACCAAATAGCATCATTCTGTGATTTCTGAATTTATCTTTAATATGACCTAGAACGTGTGAAGTATTCAACAAAGCAGTATCATTAAAGCTGGTATGTATCCTGCCTAAATGAATCTTCTGCCATTTCCGAGCCTAGATAAAAGTAGGATCATGTCTATTAATAAGAACAAAATCACAGAGTAGAAGATTAGAGAGTTTTTAATTTTCCAGTTTTATATCTCTTGATGTCTGACAGGGTTGGGCACAGCTGAAGTAATGCTGCTGGGATTTCAAATGACTGTAGAAATGAGAAAAAACTTTTGATCTTTTCCCTCTCTAAACAGGAATCCAGAGTGATAACACTTTTCTACTGTAGCTGCAGGATTAGGCACGACTTAAGTTGGCACTTCAGCTGGGTGGGAATGGTTTTATATCCTATTGTCTTCACTAATTTTTTATAAATTAGAGTGAAAATAGAGCACATGAAGGTGGTTTTTGTCATGCCTTCCTTTAGACAAAGCCGGTGTCATGGTATGGTAGTAATAATACTGAAATTTATACCACCCATAAACCTTTTATAGCTGTGTAATTAGTTGGGCTATTAATACTATCCAAGCTTAGCCTTATATTATTGCTGTGAACACAGCTTGTAATCACATAAATGATAATAAGTAATAATGCTTAAGGGCACTGTATAAACCCGAGCATTTTAGTCTCTCAAGTGAGTGCTCTTTGTGAACAAAAGCAGCGGTCCTACAGCTTTTCATCTCCTGTGGGTACTTAACTTCCATACTGTCCTTAGGGTTCTCTAATAGAGAACAAGGTTGTAAAACTCCTATTTTTTCCTCACTTCTCTAATCTGATTCCACTGACTTCTGTGCTAATGCAGGTGTAAATTAGGTAATAAATAGCGACAAAGAGCTGGATTCAAAGAGTTTGGGGACTGTTTCTGTAAATCAAAGGTGTGCTTCTTACAATGTTAAGGTGTTCTCAATAACAGATATTCAAATCAGCTTCTTATTGTCTTGTGTTTCATGCTGGTTTATAGAATTACTATTAGTTTATGAACAATATTTTGGAGAAGACTCAACCTGTTTGTAATTTGTACCTTCATGGGTAAAAAAGAAGAAATGCCCCACGGTTAAGGAAAGCGTAGTCCACTTGGCTCTTCAACATGTTTCTAGGTTGCTTCTGTGTCCTGTAGAGAGGAGTCTGCATGGCTATTCCTGTTGGGTATCACTCTGCATCTCTAGCATCCTTCTCAGTTGGCCTGCACTACTATCTAATGATATTCCCTGCTGTTTCTGGATCTCTAGTGTAAGCCAGCTGGTGCAACATCAATTCTGTTGCTCAACTGTAGTGAGAATGGGGTTCACAAAACCAAAATTGGATATTTCCTTGCAGTGTTGGTAGACAAAAGAAGGATTCATTGTGCTAGTGAGCAGGTATTTGAAAGGCATGAAATAAGCAAGGAGCTAACTGCAAGTAAATTGGTCAGTACTCATCATCCCACCAGAATAAAATTAAATTAAATTAAATTAAATGAAGCAGCCTGGACTGACTGCATATTGGTCTTGGGCATTCTTCCCAAATTAAGAATCTGAATACTTTAGGGAGGAAAAAGAAGTCACTATTGATGACTCAATTTGAAAGGAAATTAAAGGCATGTTTTAAACAAAATGGAAGGTGAGAGGCAGAAAGTGACCCAGTCTATTACACCAACCTTGATATCGCTCCCTGCTGTGGCAGGGCAGTAGTGTCCCCCATCCCATTCACCCCCCCCGGTTTTTTATGAGCCCTGTAAGGGCAGGGCAGGGCTGAGCCACAGTTTTGGAGGATGCTTTCTGCATCCCTATCCTCAGGGACAAGAGCTGCCTCTCCCCCACCACGGAGGGGGCAAGGGAAGGACTCCTCTGCTCCCTGGGGGCTGACTGGCTGCTGACTGCATCTCCAGGCCTCTCCACTCTGAGGTCACTCTTAGTTGAGGGGTGGAAATGAAACAGTCAAACTAAGCTCCCATGGAGTCTCCCTAAGCACCCATGGTCTTTTCTGCTCTTCTTCACAGCTCAGGGTAAGATGGCCTTAAGCAGCAAACTCATGTTTAGGGAGTATATTTGGTTTATCCACATTGAGGAGACTGTCTCTTAAAACCTAGGCAATTTCTAATAATATTCTTTGTTTAATGCTTTTGAGCTAAAGCCATATTTGCCACTAACAGCCCAGTTCTTCTAGCTAGTTTACTGGAAAGTTCAACAATGAGAACTTTCTTTAAACTTTTATTCAGGGAAAGTTAGGAAGCAGAAGAAACAAGCAGTTGACTTTCATCTTTGGCTGTTTATTTAACAGTTTTCAACACAGTCTTCTCAGGACTGCTTCTAAATCTAACAGAAAAAAAACTCAGATCTGTGTGAGAGTTCAATTTCTGTTATATTTAAGAGCACCATCTTTACAGTATTTTGCATAAGGTTGTGATAAATATGAATATCAAAGCACATAGTCACTACCCTTTATATTTCTGACTTCTGAGGTTATTGCTTAGTTGCATCAATACTTTCATAACACTCCTTGTGCCTGATATCTTCTACTCTTGAGGGCCTTTTAGAACCTCCCAGTCAGTTCTTTAATTTTGTTTGGGCATGCGAAACTAGTGATACATGTTTCTTAAGAGCGTCATCTCTACTTGGATCAAAAAATTAGAAAACTATATTTAAAACATAAATATATTTGACCGTGAAGCAACTAGTTTTCTTAACATCATAATCAGTATTATCACAGCAAAATTTGTAAGGGAAAGTTGAACTTTTGACTTCAGTGCATTTGCTGAATGCTTACAGTTAGCACCATTTCTTCCTCTGCCATGGTGTCTACTGTTCAGGCTCCTTCAGTGCTTGTGGATTTGAGGAGATTTTATTTGACTGCTTGGATAAAGATCAAATTTCTGCCTTCATTTCTATTACCTGGAGCTTCCTAGCTCTTACAGAGTATTGGTTCTGTACTGGATGAAGGGTTAAGTCGCCTTTGTTGTCAAGCTTAATATAGTCCTGCTTTTTGGCTTTTACATGGGACCATTTAATTTTAAAGCGATTTTTACTGTTTCTCAAGAAAAAGCCTATTCTTAAATCGCTCTGCTGCTTGGAAAATAGGACAGAAATGTTCTCATTTTGAATCACACTCCAAAAGCTTTAATATTTTTAAGTTGTTTACTTTCCTGTACAGTTTCTAGTTCATTACAACCTAAGCATCCATAAATTGGCCTCATGCTATGACATCTTAGAGCTGCTCAGGGCCTCCTGATGTAGCCAATACCATAATTGCTTTTAGGCAATTCTGGGGGAGTTTTCTGGGGCACTCTAACAAAGCAGTCAACAAATTGTGGTTGAGGGAGAGCCATTCAGTTATATCCACAAACTTGTTATGTGGTGAAGTTACTCTCACCTGAGAGACAAAAATATAGTGGAGGAGAGATTAAATGAAGAGCAGAATAGAGTGTCCAGTTTGAATTTTCCAAGACAAAATGCTAATTAAAACCAGATATGTTTCTCAGACAGGTATTCCATGAAGCCACTTGGCATAAGTGCACCAGCTGTGGTGTATTTGCAAATAGACAGGGACAGACTCCAAAAAACAGTTACTCTTGACTTAAGATTCATCCATATTTGCATTGCAAAGAGTATTCTGAAACTTTCCTTTAGCAGTATTAGTGGTTTGCAGTTTGGCAGCTTCTTCTTGGTTGTAGAATAGCTACTTAATATACTATGAATTTTTATGAGCACAGAGAAGAAAGCATTTTCTGTTTGTCTGTGTAGTGGATCATTGGACATACTTAACTCAGCTGGGAATAAAATTCGGTGGGTAGGTTTCCATTCACAGATGTCCCATCAGTTAAGGCTCTCTGAGATGAAAGCAATAAAAATTGCTATCCTCATTTAAAATTTAGATCATAGGCGTCTAAGAAATATTGCCCATCAGCAGATACATACCAAATTTTTCAAAATGTGTATTTGTTTTTATAATAGGTGTCAGAAGTGCTTGTTTGACCAAGAAAATGGAACTACCCTATTCAAAAATAGACTATTATGTCATAGTCTAACAGACAGGGAATATGTATGAATGTATAAATAACAGACAGGGAATAATATAAATATACTTCAGGCAAGTATGTCTGAAATACAAAGATGCCTGTTCAAGTAATGCTGTGAAACACTGACTTCTGTCTTACTGCAGATTTATATAATGTAGTTGTATAAATAGATCATGCACAATATGGTTCTTCACATCATGAGTGATAAATCACATAACACCATACAAGCAAATTAGTGTTCAATAAGGGAGCATTAAGGCATTTGGAGGACAGGAAGATGATGTCTTCTTTTCAGGGCAAGCTGTCCCACATCAAATTCAGTATTGCACTATTTTCTGTTGCTTGAAACTTTGCTTGAACTTGAAACTTCCCCCATGAAATCTGGGATCACCTAAGGTTATTCTTATCAGAAAGAAGCTTCGTCTTCTATATGTGTGAATGAGATCCTGCAAGTAGAAGCAGGAAAGACAGTTTCGAGACTGTGACCAGGCCTGGCTTCACATATCCTTTCCCAAAATGCAGCCTTCATCTGGTAGTAGTAGGTCCTTTAATCACCTGTTCAGCAAGGAAAACTGTCCCTTTGAGGTAAGAAAATAAAAAGGCCTTAGATTTGTTGTTTTTTTAATATTCGTACTAAAAGCTATGTTGATCATTTATTGATACTAGTTTTGTGCAGCTCCTCTGTCCACAGAGATTACTTCGAGCTTTGACTTAGTCATGTTCATCGTAGAGGTGATGACAGTTGTCCTATAAGCATTGTTTTTTTCATTGAGCAACAAATTGTCTTGACCCTTGATTTAAGAATTACCTTCAGCCAACCCCCTTTTTCTTTTTTGCAGTTAACACTAATTAAAAGAGCAATTTGCACATACTGATTTTTGGAGGCCGAGTTGCTTCTGTTCACCTCTTTAATTTACTTCTGTGTGCTTCAGTACAATCAGCTGTGACTAGAAACAATTCAAATGAAAAATTGCACTTGAAGATATAAGCAGGTGTTGCCTTAAATAGCAGTTCCTTCATCTCCATCTGGTGAAAAACGGAATTGCTTTGCAGCTGTATAGGAGAAGTAGTATTTTGTATATCTGGTTGGTTTGTAGTGTTTGTTAGATTACATTTCAAATTTTATTTATATACATATAAATTGTTTTTCACTTCTCTATATTTCATTTGAGCTCTTTAATTAAAATTTGAATTGAAGAACAAATTGGACTTTCGCTTTGTCTCAGTTCAAAAGAATTTGTGTTTGAATAGAGATTTTTTTTCCCAAAAAAGGTTCTTACTATACAGAAAGTTTACTGATACTATCGTGATCATTCCCAGTGCTCCCAAAGGTCATGATTTCTAGGAAGGCAGTGTTTATTTCTGTTTCTCTTACAAACTTCAGGGTATAATTCATTTATTCAGTAACTCTTATTTATAGCATGGGGAAACATGATTTATATTTCTGTTGTGTTTATGGTATCAGATTTGTCAGCCTTTACTTTTCAAATATGATGCAACTGGCCTTAAAAAAATAACAATCAAGCAAGCAAATGAAAAACTCTGAATTTTAAGAATAATAATTTCTGGATGCCTTTTGGCTGATGGGAAGTTTTAACTTCTAGAATACATGTAATCCATACTTTCAAGATTTGTTATGTGAAGTGAGTGCTTGGGTTCAGGTTTTAAAGGAGGTTTCAATAGAAGCAAGTTGAATTGATGCCGGAAACTGTATGCTGAGGAAAATAGCACATACCTGAAAGTAGAACTGAGGGATGGTTTTGTGCATGCAGTGTTTTACAAAGAAAATATTGGTCAGCAGCAATGAATTTGTCATTTTTCTCAAGTGTTTCATTTTCTTTAAATGTCCAAGAATACACTTTCAACATTTTTCAAAATGAAACTATTTTTTTCTTAAATGTGAAAGACTTTATTTTTTTAAAAATAGTTTAAATGTATTTTAAAACACTTGATGAAAACAATCAAAGCACTTTACGTAATGTTTTCCTCAACCGCAGATACCCTTAAGACCATTTTCCTGACATTAGAGTTTTTTGTCTTAAATACAATTTTTTTTTTGTTCTTGTCTAAGGTTGCTCACATATTTTTTTTTTTTTAAAATGTTCATTGCCTTATTTAAATCACGAGATACATCAAAATAGTGAAAATTCAGGGTGCAGTTTCAAAGCAAAATGATTGTTTTCTAAACCTTTTGCATTGCAATATGTGTCCCTGCCCATGTCAGGGGGTTGGAACTGAATGATCTTTAAGGTTCTTTTTAACCCAAACCTATGATTTTTACATAAATATAAATTGCAAGCAAGTTCTTTGAAGTCATATGCTATGGAGCTATGCATGATATAGTATCACATGTCCTTGGGTTACATACTTAGCAATGGACTAAAGCATGAATTATTTAAGTTCTTATCGCTTCTCCATGATTAGTTACAGAATTCAGCATTAACACACTTCTTTATTTCCTACAAGAGGAAATGCTACAAGACTGCTGTACCGTAGAGGTTTCTAAGGCAGCTGATGGTTAAAGGAGCACACATACTGAATTCTCTATTCAAGTTTTCATTAACTTTTAGCACTGATAACAAACACATCTATCTGTGAAGATTTTGCCTGTTACTGTTTATATTGTTAGGGGCTTGGGTTTCTTCTTGTTTTCCAAGCTCCTGTCTTTCAGAAGTGATGGCTAACCCTTCAAGTGTCTAATCTGGACCTTGTAAGGCTGATTCTGAGAGAACAAGTGTCTCTTGGGGTCACAGTTACAGAACCAATCCTCACTTCTCTCTGGAGAACAAAGCTCTGCCAGTGACTCTCTTTCACTGAGTAGCAGCTTTGCTGAAAGTTCACTAAAAATCTCACTGATCAATCCCTTACCTCCATTTCCTGACACAAGCCCTTAAAAAGACTTTTCCCACCCTTCATTCCAACCCCCCTCGCTTTCTCCATCTGCCTGCTTCATTTATCTTCTCTTACTGGGCAGCCAGCTTTTAATTGTTTTAGGATATGTGTCAGTTATTAGCAGTCATACTGACCAGACATGGTTACTGAATCTTCATCCCTGCTGTGGGCTGTGATATTCGTGTGTTTCATTGCCATTACAAAAGCTCCAAGGTTTTGCTTCAACAGTAATGACAAACAAGCTATAATGGAAACCTAGATATATATTTTTTTTAAGCTTCTGCAGAGGAAAATTTTGTTACTATTCTCACTGCTTACAGGAAAATTTATGTTTAGGACTTCAGGACAGGTAGGAATTAAGTACACACTTACCCTAATTTAGCTACAGTGATTTGTATGAGCTGAGAATTGGGTGTTTTGTGGTGGTTGCAGGAGATCTGTTGCAAGCAATCAGCATCACAGGCCCAAGAACACTGAAGTTGTTGCAGCTCTGTTTGTCAGTGGAATGGTGATTACAGTTATCTGGAAGTATTATTCCAACTAGAACAGCCAAGAAGTCAGTGTCCAACATACAGTATGAGGTTACTTGTAGGAATACAAGGATAGATTAAATGAGTATAAGAAGTGTAGGAATTTCTCTGATAAAAAGGGGGAAGGATGGCAATGTAAAGATGAAATAAGAATGATTTTAACTCTACAAGAAAGGCTCAGCATGAGCCATGAATGTACAGTGACATGCCCAGATACTTCACTGACCTACTGATTTCTTTAAATTTTGTCTGTGATTAATTGAAATCTTATTTCTGTGTTATAAGGTCCTTGAAGCAAGTCCTGCATAAACACACCCATCAGACAATGGCACTGCCCGTTTTCTGTCTTCCTCCCAGCAATCACTGGCAGCAAATCAAATAAGCCTCATCAGACCTACCTCCATACTCTGCAGTACTGTTTCTTCTGGTATTTTAATCATTTTCGTGTCTATTTCACAAATTCTGGTCTTGAAGTTTAAATCACATGCCAGTTTAGTGTTAAACAAAAAAAAAAAAGCTTTAAGTTCATAAATGTTAAAAAGCAGAAAGCAACTAAAGAGCATCGTGTTCAACAGTTATGAGCAGTAGTTAATTATGTTTATTCTTACTATTGCAAGGAGTCCCCATTGTGATTTTAAAGGAATGGAAATGGTAAATTCTCCTTTGTCGTAGTTTAAACCCAGCCAGGCAGCACGTTCATTCACTCAACCCCCCCCCTTCTTGCCCTCCCCTCTTTCCTCCCCGCTCCCGAAGGAGTGGGGGGAAAGAAGAGCCGAAGGAATGTGACTCCCATGGGTTGAGATAACAACAATCCAGTAACTAAGGTATAACACCAATCACTATTGCTATCACCAATAATAATAACGACAAGGAAAACAAGGGAAGAGGGTACGATACTACCCGCCGAAAATGAGCCCGACCGGGTAGTTCCCTCTCCTTCCGGGTAACTCCCAGTTACCTCCTGGGCATGATGTGCTGTGGTATGGAATACTTCTTTGGTCAGTTTGGGTCCTATGCCTCCTTCCTCCCNTGAGCCCGACCAGGAAGTTCCCCCTCCTTCCGGGTAACTCCCAGTTACCTCCTGGGCATGATGTGCTATGGTATGGAATACCTCTTTGGTCAGTTTGGGTTCTGTCCCTCCTTCCTCCCGGCCCCCCCTCCTCCCCGGCAGAGCATGAGGCTCACAAGGTCTTTGGTCAGGGCAAACATCTCTCAGCAACAACCAAAAACATCGGCCTTATCAGCCTTGTTTATCGGTCTTATCAGACTCGGGTTAAGTCAAAACACCAGCTACTAAAGAGAAGAAAAACTGATAGCAACTGCTGAACCCAGGACATCCTTTTTCTGACGTACAGAAGTTCAGCAGTGTTGGATCTACATAGGTCCAGTAGGAGTAAAGCCTGCTCTTTAATCTGTATTTACATCTGGTGTACTTCACTCATGCATAGTCTGATTGCCAAGTGCTAGAGACCTAAATTCTAAAAAGTAATTTGGTAACATTACTCTTCCCTTAAATCACCTCTACTACATGCTCAGCACATTGACATATCTTCCAAACTGTTGCAAGGTGCACACTATTTGAACATCAGTATTTCATCAGTTTTAACTATATACTTTCTAAATTACTTGTGAGACTAAATAGGAGGTCTGGATGCCAGACTCAGTTGACCATCTGTGAACTAACTGTTACAAACTAGTGCATTCTTTCATAAGCAGAATGCTGGCCAAGCTATTGCTTCAGTCAGCTGTGGCAGCAGAGCAAAAAAAAAAAAAAAGATGGTCCTTAGCATTTTGCATATTTAGAGGTCTCTGTGTTCAATCTGTCAGATGCACATGTGCTCTGGATGAGGCACAGAGAGGGGGAACAGCAACCAGGAGAAGTGAGTGATATCACTGAGAGGTATACTTTTATTCTCTGCCAGAGTCAGTCGAAAGTGCTGTCAATAACAAGCACCATAGGAGAGTAATGACTGCAGAAGACCTCTCTCCCACAGTGAGATGCTGCAAAGTCTGAATGCCAATCAGACCCCTCCTCTTCTGGCTGCACAGCAAAAAAATCCCCTTTGTTTTGTGCATGTGTGGCTGATTGAAGCTATTGTTGTTTAGCCTACCTCCCTTTTCTTTGTAGATTGCTTGGGGAAAAGCAAGAGTTTAACTGGGGCTTTCTCTCCTCTGAGAACAGATATGAGGGAAATCAATCCCATTCCCAATTAAAGACTGCAGTCCCATATGAGGCAAACTTAGCTGTTGCTTTTCATATATTTCCATACTGGGAATAACAAGGAGATGATGGAGAGAAAAACCATATTAGTTTTTGGATCTAACTGCTTATGTTTAATGCAAGATATATATAAGGTTTTTCTAATTTCAGAAAACTAGCAGATTTAGGGTATCAGAACTGATAATATTCTGTCATTATGGGCTGCGGAACAGACTAAATGCTCACACAGAGTATAGAGATGCTCTGCTAGGGGAAGCTTTGTCTGGGTAGCAGCTGGCAGACACCATTAAAAGAAGTCAGTCCGCTGAACAATTTAATACAGGTTAAGGAAACATAGCACTGAGCAGAACAACAGAATCTGTGGATAAATTACATTAGTCCTTAGCTGCAAAACAGGTCTCTGGTTCTGTTGTTTGTCTTGATGGAGAGCAGCAAAAAAGCCTATCTCTGTGTCAGGCTTGCTTCTGCACTTCAGTTATATGGGCTTCTGGTGCCACTGTTGTCAGGTAAGCAGATAGATGGTTGTAATTTTCTATAGAGAAATAGAGCAACTGTGTGGAGGTCCACTCACAAAATCAGAGCTGAATCAGGCTGGCTGCTGGCTGTCCTGATGTGAAGGTGTTTCAGCTGGTGCTCTCTGCTCTCTACCTGTCTAGCCAATACCTCTCAAAAGAAAACTTGTTTGTTTTTATTTCTCCTTTGCTTTGCTGCTGTCACATCCCAGAATAGGTGAGAATGTTCCCTTGGCCCCTGAGTGACAGCAGGTATGGCAGTAATGCAAGTGGCCCTGTTTGGGCAGCACCAGGTTAAGTTAGTATTTCCCAAAGGATGATGTATCCTATAGCACAGTCTTTGGAGTTAGAGTTGCCCTCTTGTAAAGGCAGTGTCACGAATGTTTTCCCAGTTAGTGGTCCCCACCACGTGTTAGAATACTATACTCATAGCTTCACATCACTGTAAGTATGCCACAGCCCTTCTCATCCCTGCTGTCTTTTCCTATGGTGAGAGATCAGTCCTGCATCTCCCACATGTCCTTTATAGGGGGCCTCCCAAAGAAAGGAAGTTCACTCTCCCTCAGAGAGGGACTAGGAACAGTCTGGCACCATCTGCTGTACAGTTATCACTGAGACCTTGCAGTTGAAGTTCAGATCCTGCACTCAGGCTTGTTTTGTTTTGTTTTGTTTGGGTTTTCCAACTTCTTGTATTGGTGGCCAAAATGTTCTTTAATTGACCTGCAAGTATTTGACCTGACTCTTATTTTTTAATGCTTTCACACCCCACATCAGTAGCTATTTCTGAAGGCTTTGTTCTCACCAACCTGGCATGCAGATGAGGTGTAGTAACATATACAAAGCTTGACATACATGTTTGTGAGAGCCTTGTCTGAAAAAGTAACAAATTCTGTATGATGCCTATGGTAAACTTGTTAGAAAACAATTAGGCATTGAAATGATCATGTGAGGAAGGATGTAATGAAAACTAATCTTTCTTTCATGATTTGGATCTCTTACATATGGATTTATGAAGTTGCAATGTATGCCATGCTGGTAATTACTGTATTGGAGACAACACCTTGCTGGTTTCTGTTCAGCATCAGGTCTATTTTAATAGGGCTGCCCAGAGTAAAGAAAGTTAACAGTAACCCATCAACAGGGTCCCTTTTCTCATGACTTCTTTTTCTACAACTTCTTAATAATTTATGGGTAAGAATGCACCATGAGATCACAAAATCCTGTAGTTACCACCATCAACAGGCATTAGGGTAGTTTTACTGCTGTCTATTGCTATCCAGGTTTGACTCTGCTTGGGCAGTCTCCCCACCATGGGGTAAGTCAGTGTGAGTGTACAACTCCTGCAGGAAGCAAATCTCCCTACAGCCGCATGATCTGTGTCTATTACTAGCTTCTTAAAGAATTTATGAAACTATTACTCCAGTAAAATACACAGTAACAAATTAGCATAAACCATCAAGAAGAAATAAACCAGCCTTAAGAGGGGAATGAAGATCAAATAGAGAAATACAGAATGGTAAGATGTTCAGAAAACCAAAACAGGTTAGATTGAACACAAATCGCTTTTATCTGATGTTGAGCTTAAAGGGAAATTGATATTTTTTTTTTTTTTTTTTTTTTTTT
>NDXB01005102.1:106144-135270 GCA_002631895.1 Agapornis roseicollis
TTTTTTTTTTTTTTTTTTTTTGTGGAACAGTACAAGACTTTGCTCCCTGAACAGTAACTTGTAAGCCTGGCTGTTCCATGTACAGTACCTTCTATTTTGTGTTTCAGAGTTGTAACAGTACTAAAATCTGACTTAATGTTTGACTTCAGTATAGGTGAGAGGCTTCAATCAGTTGTGAAATTCAACTGCCTCATATTCAGTATTAGCAGTCTCCTGTTATTAGTTAAATGTTGCTATTTACTTCCTACACAGTAAGCTCTTCAGAGAGGTACAAGAAAATCCACATCTGCCCTCCAAGCAAACTGCGCTCTTAAATGAGTTCCAATGCTCTGGTACTGCTGAGCTGTCAAACAGCTCAGGACAGAGCACCATGCTGCAATCAGTGCTGGGCACTACCTCACCCAGTGGCCTACTGCTGTGCCAGCATCACTTCACCTGGCTTACCATCCATCCTGGAAGGGTGATTTGAATTACTAGCACCTGAAAGACTGACATGCAGGGGCTTTTCACTGTGTGAAAGGGAGAGCCCCAGAGTCTGAATGTGTCCTGCTTTTTATTTTTCTATTATCACAGAATTGTACTTAGGAATTAAAAAATGAACATGGTACAGGAATCTGCCAAGCAAATAAAGAAGACAATTTCTCTATGACTGGCTAGACTTAAAGTTCACCTATCCTTCAGTTATTGTATTCTGGGATCACATTTCATCAGCTCATCTCAATTCAGCAAGCCATTTAAGTATGTGCTTAAGCTTAAGTCAGGAGTTCAGGCTTCAGTTGTATTCTGGAGTGCTTAAAGTACTGTTGACAGAAATAGGATTCATGAGCAGAGGAGGCATTTCTGTGTATTTTGATCACATTTGTCATCTATGTTCTTTCATACGTACCTGTCCCCAGGTCAAAATATCACTCAAACAAAAGTTTAGCTACCACCTCAGCTGAGCCCTGTACTCTTTAACTCTAATTCAATATTAACTCTTTCAGAGTTAATTACTCCAAGGTTTCTCCTTTCCTCATTTTTTTTCTCATGTTTGTTTTTAACATGAAATTGTTACCTCTTTCTTTCATAGCTCTTTCCAAATGCATTTCTGTTCATGAAGAGGAAATGTTTCCATGTGCTTTCATTAATTTTGAACCACTGTTACTTCAAGTTGACTTCTCTAATGAAACAATCTATCTGATGGACCTCAGTAGCATTAACTGTTCTCTTCATGCAGGTGTTCAGGGTGGGTTTGCCAGGCTGTTTTGAGGTATTGAATTACTTGTCAGTTCCCAACTATTTGATTCACATAGCTCTTAATCGGAATGACTGTCTTCTTTCAAAGACTGGGTAATGTATTTGGAATTATAGGGTCTGTAGTCCTGGCTGTTGAGTTTCATTATCTAAAGGCCTGATCTTGCTTCAAGGTGTTCCAATTCAACTCCTGTGAGTGGTTCTACTGTTCCTGTTCAAGCTGTTTCTGCTTTGCAACCAGCAAGAGCTTGTGAGACCCTAGAGTTCCAGTGCAAGCAGTGTGACCTTTCCATGCTTTGTCTCTTCAGATGTACCATTACAGTGGCTTCTAGAAGCACCAGCATTTAGGAGGCTATACAATATGTGTGTAACATGCAGGGTGACTAAGGAGCCTTGCCTAGAGAGACAAGCTTGTTAAAGGTGGGCAGTTGGAAATATTATTATCATCTGTTTCACAGATGGGAATTTGAATTGATTTGTGTATGATTACACCGTCTGTCTGTCACAGAGACAGAAAAACCCTCTGGTTTTTATATCTTAGATTAATATTTAATAAAGTAACTAACAATATTAATTTAATATAACCAATGGTCCTGGTTGGTTATATTAAATTAATTTGCAGTGCTGGTGATTTTCCAGGATAAGCGTTACTTCTCCTACAGGCTGACACTCCCTTCAGCTAGCCATTCTGCCTAGGCTGCTGAAAACCTGGGAGTTATGAGCTGTTCTTGGCTTTACTTACCTAGACTGTCAGTGGACTTCTGGCACTGATGAGAGTACAATATTGCATTACCAATCTGCTGGGCACTCTAGTTCTTTCAGTCTTTCAGCTTTGATTAACAGGAGTAATTAATTGTAAAACTGAGGAGGCTTGTGGTGACTAAGCCTGCAGCAGTTAGGGGAGCAGCATGTAGATGCTGGGGAGCCAACTGTGAAGAAAGAAAGAGAACAGGAGAAAGAAGCCATGTCCAAAAGGACTTTTGTTCCTTTGAAGTGACCTTTCAGTGCAGGTTCTTTACTTTTTCATTTCCTTTGTTTTGTTCTTTTTCCTATTTGTTCTGAAAAGAGTTGAGCACTCCTTGTAAAGCAATTCATATGTAAAAAGTTTTCACATTGGGATTCGTCTGATAAGGTCTGCAGAGGGGACTTATTTACACTGACAGGTTGGCAGCCAGACAACTTCTCCATTTTCTAAATGAAAGGAAAGTAGCAGCAGGACATCTCCTACCCTCTGCCTTTCAGCACTGGAAGAGAACCAAAATGTGGCCAGCAGCAGTCTGGGATGCCAGCTATTTAGAAGCTGCAGAAGTACGTGGACACTGGGAATGTAACATACAGTTTGCTTTCTGTGAGAACCAACACAGACAATTGACATTTGGGTTAGTGATTTTCTGGGATGGGGGATGGGAAACTTGACCTAGCATATGCAATTCATTTGCCCTTTCTTTTTTTTAGCATGACAGTTCCAAATGTGAAATAGTATGAGTGTACTTGTAATTCTTGGTTGTAAAAGAAAGGCAAGCATGAAAACCAGATAATTTTCTCCATAGTTCAGTTTTATATTCTAGCATCATGTAACCACTGTGGGGTCACTTTCTCATTTCCTTCAAACATACTTGTAGAGAAAAAAGATGAAACTGTCTCCAAAGCCTAGTTCCCTCCTCACATCTCTGTGGTATGAGTTTCAGGTTAAGAACACTAAGATGAAGAACCCTCAGTCCTGTGTTAGGAGTATGATGACTTTATGCATGTACAATAACATACATGTGCTGTGCATTTTAATTCAGGACACATTTGTAGCCATATCAGGGCAACAGAAGAAAGGAATCAAGATGATTCCTGCCTTTGCCCTCAGTTAGTCTGTCAAGCACCAGTAAAATTACTTTGTAATCTACTACCCAGGTGAAAGATACAACATTATGAAAAAGAGCATGCACCTTTAGCTGCCATGAGTGACATCCCGTGTTGAATGCTTTAGCATATGGAAACCTCTGAAGTAAGGCCCACTTCTGCCTGGATGAGTTTTAAGTGTGTTTTTTAGCTGCCATTAAACTTGGTATTCTTCTTAATGATGTTAGAACATTGGGAAGTTACTTAGTTATGGAATCATTAGCTGCATTGCAAAATGTTCTCCAAGTGGAAAAAATTTTAGTGTAGAGATAACTGCCATTGCTGCTTGTATATGTACCTAATTCAACTTTATCTTCCAGTCATTCACAGGTAGAATAGTGCTGATACTACTTGAAGATATGTCGCTGCTTCTTAACTGCATGCTTGACTGTTCATACACTTGTCTAAATGGCCAAGCGCTCTGTTGAATCCAGATCTCTTGCCACTGCCCTGCTTTCCTGCTCAGCATGCACACCTGGCAGTTCTGCTCCACTCCTTGCTATTGCAGGTCTTTGTGAGATCTCACATTCTTGAAAGATGGAGAGCTGATATCTGTGGTGTTTGTGTGGTCTTAAAAACCAGATAATTGAGTAAAGTGCCCTGTAGAAGGTCAGAAGTTACTTCTTGTTTGCCCAAATGTCACTGAAGTCTAGTAGCAGTAAAAATAACTAATACCCATGCCCAAGCTCAGTGTTTCTGTAGTGCCAGTAAAAGCTGGCACTTTAATTTTGCAGATTTAGCTAGATTAATGGCCTCTTGCTTTCACTCAGTCTTTATTAAATATACTGGTGTGCATTTTATAAAAATGTTTTATAGTCATTCCGGTGATGGTAAAGTAAGTTTGTTTTCCATAAAACAGAAAGGGAAGCTGTTTACTGTCTTCTGTGTAGTTTCTAGGTTATTTATCTTGAGAGGATAAGTGAATGTCAGCCATAGGCCTAGCCCATATGCCTAAAACAGTGCCATTTTCTACTGAATTAATCTATAGTGCGTAAACAACCTCACACTGGTGATGCCCAAAACATGAGCTCACCTGCCTAATGCAAGCAGATCACAAATGTGTCTAATGGTTCAGGTCAACACTTCTCAGAGGGGACACATGTTCTGATGAGTTCATGCTGCTAAATTGGAACCATACATGGGTGTAAATCCCTGTGGGAAAACACGACTTGGGATCTTATCTGGTCCAATTGCCAATTTTCTCTTTATTAGGTGATAATAAACTGAACATAGAAATATGATTGATGTTTGTGACCCAGTAAATAGTGCTTACAATAGCTTTCACACCACCTCTGAAGGAAACAGAAGGAAGGTCCTTTTCTTATTGGAGAGGGAGGTTTTGGTCAAGGCAGCTGGAGCAGGAAGTCTAAAAACTTAAAGATCAGTGTTTCTGTAACTATTTTACATTAGGAAAACAGTGATGCTGCAAGCTATAAGAAAAAAGCAATTGCTGGGGAAAAAAAAAAAAAAAAGAGATAAAGTGTCTTTAAGGCCTATCAGATTAAAAAGCCAAGTATTGCTGCACAAGTCCTTATTATCCAGTGTCAAGCCCAATAGTGTGTGAATGGCTGCGTAAGAGATGATGAACTACTCAAATTTTGGCTAATGCTCTTAGGAATAATAGAGTTTATGAGAATTTTATGTACAGAAGTTTTTTTAGAGCAGTATCACTGCAGGTTTTTTAAAGATGTTATTAAAGGAAGCTAACACACTCATCACAATCCCTTTTTTCTTTAAATGGCTCTTGTGGTTAGAGCTGTGTCCCTCTAAAGAGCAGCTAAGCTGTAGTAGTAGCTTGTCTTTAAATGACAGAAGTTCATTGAAATTGCACCTTGATGCTCAGGCTGGTTGTTAAAAAGGTACATGAAAGGTGAAACAATAAGGGATAGCAATATTTGTGAGTATTTCTGCCTCATATTGTAGTGCTAGATGTGAAGATGGACAAGAAACAGCTTAGTCTGGTGGTCTAAGATGCTCGTCTGGTGGATGAGACACAAGAGCTGCCTTGCTTGTCTAAGGAGGAGGAATTAAACATGCATACTGTTTATGAGAAAAGGATACTGTGAGTAACTGTGTCACTTGACCCCTGCTGTCTGGAAACTTTATCTTTTTAATTGATTTCTGGAAAAAACCCTGAATTGTTGTCAAGTGTCAGCGAAGAGAGGATCAGCTGCATAGCAGTGAGGGGAGGAAAGAAGGATATGGATGAAGTGGCAGCTGGCAGCCCTGGCCTGAAGTCTGTCCCTGCGTTCTTCTACTTTTTCTGGGCTGCACCAGCTGTGTTATAGGAATGAGTGCTGTTGCAGGAGGACAGAAAAGGACCAGATGTGAAGACACCTTCATCATTATGTGTGTGGAGAGCTCCCTTAGCAGTAATATCCGTGTGCTAACCCATGCGTGCATGCACACACAGGTACATACTCACTCGCTCCTCCCTGTCTGCCAACTGCAGCTACTGAGATGAACATCAGCCAAAAGAAACAGCTCTGTTACAGCTAGTCTTGAGAGGGAAAGACAAAAGCATAAACTAAATGATTCCAATCCAATAGTTGAGACTTAGAATTACAGAAATACTGAAACTGAAGCAGGTTGTGCTTGTTTTCTTTGGGTGAGTAACTGTGTCCCTGTTGCTCTTGTTTGTGTGTGTACACATACAGCACATAGAGGATCAAACAAGTAATTGCATCATGTGGGGCATAACCTGTAGTTATCATTAATACCAACTAGTTCTCAGCATAATTCCTGCTATCTTCTGTGGGAGGACAAAACAATCTGATCTGGTACTATATTAGAGGTGACTAGGAGGAAAATAAGTCTTTGCATGAAACCATGTGCATATACAGTATGCACCAGGCCAGGAGGTATTCATTGCTTTTAGACCTCTGAATGAGAAGCTTGTTGGCTGCTTTCCCCTTTCAGCAGCAAGGGGAGATTCTGCTTTTCTTGTAGAATCTGGATGCTGCTGGCCCTGCATTTTTTTTCTGACTGAGAGAGGTAATTTTGCCACAGTTGTGATCATGACTGTAAAGACATGTCAGCTCCTGATCCAGAAGGAAAAATGTCTGGCTCCAGGCTGGTGCCACTCTCTGAGCAGAGGCATGGTAGAAGGTGCTAGTCTGAATTTCATCAGGCTGACAACAACAGCAGGCATGTGAATATAGGATACATTCGTGTTTGAATGTAGTAAGTGAAGTAGGTTGGAAAAGCAAAAGTAAAGTTGCAGTGGGCATGCAGGCAAAAGTACAAAGAGGGGAAGTGGCATGAACAGGAAAATGAGGGAAGGTGTATAATCATTTGGGGGAATATTTTGCATTTGAATTCTTGAATTTCCCAGAACGCAAATCAACACTTGGAAACATCAGTGTGCGTGTTTGCAGCTCACAAAATACTCTGATTGAAAGAGCTGTTAATGGCCTGTTGGTATCAAACCCTCTTTCCAAAAAGTGTCTTTTCCAATATTTATTCTTAATTATTTACCTATCACTATATTTGCAGAAGGTAAGGATATATGTAATATCACAGAGTAAGATGATAAAAAATAATGTGACTGATGCCCTTCCTGCCAAGACAAGGCCATCCACATTAGCCCTTTACTCTGACATAGGATTGCACACTTCAAGGCAGGTTTGAAGCAGGAGCTGAAAATGTACAGCCATATCTCAGAATATACTCATTGTGCCTAGTGGTTATTTGCAATATTATTTTATTTCATATTAATTTATTTTGATACCTCATAGGGGAAGCTTATGTTCTTTTTTAAATCAAAGTTTCTCTATTTAGGCTGTGTTTTATTAAAAAAGGATTGTGTGATAAAAATAGTATTCCAACTATTAGGTTGATGGTACCATGAATCAGTCAGTTCACATTGCTTCTCCTAAAAGTATGTAAACAATAAAACCATGAAGAATTAATTAACTAAAAAAAAGAGAAATCTCAAACTTGTAAAACAAATATTTTTAATGTAAAATTTTTTATATTTTCTCCTCACTGGAGATACCATTGAATTTTCATTAAAATTCTCATTTTGTCTAAGCAAATTTTATTGCTTTTTTGACTGGTGAAATTTATGCAGATGCCTGAATCCCAGGAATATTTTTTCAACCTTCCTTATTTGCAAATTATATAAACTGTTAGGTAATTCTAAATGCAATAATTTATTTTGAAGCAGGATTTTTTTTTCTTTTGAGAAGATGTGTAAAACAGATCACAGCACACCTGAATAGTCACTATGGATCTGGGGCTGAAAAATAGAAAGCGAGTTTGTCAGCAGAGCTCTGTAGTCTTTTGCTGTCATAATGTGAGAAAGAACTGATGGTTTCTATTTTTGAACTAAAAATGGCTTGTTACTAATTCCTATCTAGAAATCAAAGCCATATATGTCATATGTCTGAAAGTAAATCAAATTGTAATTAATCCCATAAACAGGCCTAATCATCCCATTGGTGTTGTCTTCTAGCTCACTTAGGGGTGGCAAAGATCTATTATGATCCATATTGCCAGGCTGAAATGACTGGAGATAAGTGTGTGTGTTATTGCTTATGCATGGGAGATGATAAAAAGCATAATGATAAGCTGATCCATTCCAGGAGACCATGAAAGGTTTTTTGTGGTTTTCCATGAAAATCTGGAGAACAAGAGAGAGAAGCGGACAATAGGAAAATGAAATAAAAAGAAGGGATTTTTGAACTTTTACTAGTGCACTTGAGACTGCAGCTAGCTACAGCACTTTCTTGGGGATTGATAGAGCTCTCATGATCAGCCTATAAATCTCAGGGGCTCACATATTTCTATAAGGTGTTTCTACTTCTTACATATGCCTAATGTCACTGCCAGCAAAGTAGTAGCTTATTATGCAGGTGTTGCATGTATGGTTTTAGCAGGTGAATGCATATGTCCAAGTGCAATAGTTATGTCTAAGTGCTACTTTCATTTTCTTCGTTTGCCATCTGTCTGGCATGCTGAATTTTATGCCATCAAATATTAATTGCCTCTTGGTTGTTTCTCACTAGAAGAGCTCAGCTTGGTGCTTGCAACTAGAAACCCACAACTGTGCTTGGTTTGTGTGTGAGGTGGACATGTTACAAGAAACAGGTAGAAAATGATTTAGGGACATGGTTTTAGTGGCATTACCTGGGGTAACAGTTGGACTTGATGATCTTAAAGGTCTTCTCCAACCTAGCTGATCTATGTCTTATGGAGAACTGTGTGAACCTCCCAAGGGATTTAATTCACTTGGGCTGCTCTGCATAAATTTCCTCTGAAAACTGTGCTCACATTGCACAGCTTGTCTTACTGTTGAAGGGCTGAGCCTTCACAGCAGGAATACATTTTACAGTTTATAGATCTGCTATAGAGGATGTAAGCTGGAGATACCCAGTGCTGCTTCCACACCACAGAGAGCCCAAACTCTCTGCTATTGTGCGCTTTGTGTGCGCTGCAACACTGGACAAAGCAGGTGTAACTCATCCTTACCCAGGTTGCACTCACTGGGCACAAGGATGCAGAAAATCAAGGTCATGATTTTAAAAAATTCTGATATATGTATTTAAGTATCACAGAATGGGGAAAGGTACTTGATATTCAGAGGGGGCTTCATTCTTGTGTGCTAGGGTTACAGAACCCATGGCTTTCTCACCTATAATTCAGGGATCAGCAGCAGGTACTACCTCTTTTTCCCATCAAATTCATGTTTAGGTTCATCATCTGTGAATTGGCTTCCATTAAAAAAAAAAGAAAAAATCCATCCAGTTTATCTTTAAAACCAGTAGGTTTTATTGATGCTAGATGCCACCCAGTGTTTTATGAGAATTATTATATTAACTGAATTTCCTGAAATGTTATTATTTCACTTCTCTCACAGTCTGGGGCTGTTTTACTGTTGCTAACAGTTTCATACTTATCCGTCATAGCCTTTATGATGAAGTACACTGAAACTGAAGTAACATCTGTTCTCTGAGAAAGTTGTACAGCCTGCTCAGGCTTTCTGACTGCCTCACCCTGTGTGATATACCTTCATTCTGCCTGTGCTGATGAGTTTTCTGAGAGGTGGGATTGCCATCATGAGCCCTACTGTGGGGATGGTTTCCTTACCCTGAATCACAGAATCACACAGAATCACCAGGTTGGAAGGGACCTCTAAGATCATCAAGTCCAACCCATGCCCTACACCTCCACTAAACCATGTCATCAAGTTCTATATCCAGTCTTTTTTTAAACACATCCATGAGCACACAAAAATACATGAAACACAGTGGCTTCAAGTAACACTCAGAGCTGGTGTACTCTTAGTACAATACTCTTAGGATTGTTCTGATGCATTGTTCAGCATTGGATGCATCAGTACCACACTCTCATATATAAAATATCAAAATGCTCTCTCTCCGTGTGTGCTTTGCAGCCTTCAGTGCTCTGTCACTTCTCAGCATCTTGTGCTAGGAAGGTGCATTGACTCCCTTTTCTCATGTGCTGAACAGTTAGTTGTTGCATGACTGAACTGCTCCCAGGCTTCAGCTGTGGAATAGGAGAAAGGGAGAAAAATGATGACTCTCTCTCAACTGGATTGATTAAATTATCAAAGAATATCAGTAGTGTGCGAGTCAGATACATATGCTTAAAAGCATAGGATGGTGTGCTCCTGGACAAAATGATAGATAGCAGGATAGTAAAGGTTTTGTTGGTGTAACTAACCAGCTGGATGTGTAAGGGGGCATCCTGTAGTTGTAATATGTGGTTGTAATTTGTGCATTAATGGTTGGATACCTCATCAGTTAATGGGATTTCTGCTTGGATGTTAATTGCATGTGATGCAAGTTTCTCCTATTCTAAGCCTGCTGCTTCATCTTATAGAACTTCCCGTTGCAGTCATCAGCCAGAGTATCTTCCTAACACATTAGTATTTCCTACCCTAAAAAAAAGACTGAGGCATATTTCTAAGTAGGTGTAAGGTCTTCTCAATGTTGTGGAAAGGCTACAGTGTCAGTTGCTGTTAAAGCACAGGCAACATGGCAAGATAAATGACAGTGAGGTATTCAGCATTTTTCTTATAACTCAGAATGCATGTAAAGGAAATACTTGTCTAGAATAAGATTGCTCATTCTGAGTATCACTGCTTTTTTATTGCTGAAGATTTTTTGAGCTTTGTGGCAATCAGCTTGGACCAGGAGAGAAGTGGTCACTCCTCACAGCTGGTCTGTCAAGTTTGTGTGCCTCTCAGCAGTGTTTTCAGATAGATGTTGAGTTGGTGGGGAAGAGTGTGCCCTGCTGAGCGCTATATGACTCAGTACCATATGTTACTGGAGAGTTTACAGAAAGTGACAGTTTCAGAGATGACAAATACCAAGTGCTGATTATTTTAGAAGACATCTTAATACATCATTGCAATGTACTTGTGTTTGTCCTGAAGACAAAATTGGGATATTGGCCACTTCTTTCAGTAGCTGCCTCCCTCACTGATATCTTCATGCCCTCCCAGGACTCACAGCTCTTCTGGAACTGGACCCAAGTGGGCACCAAACTACCCTAGCTTATGTACTGGTTCCAGATTCTGCCCCTAGCACCAGCTCATCCTAAAACCACACTTGGCTTTCCCAAAAGATGCACAGTTCAGTTTCACTCTGGATGAATTAATGGAGTTTCTCTTGTTACGCTAGAATAGTGAGTAGCAAGTGACATATCAGCCTTTCACTGATTAAGTAGCAGCACAGTGGCATTAGCTTTCTTGCTACGTGATACCTGAGGAACCAAACTATACCACTTTATTGTGTGTATTTCACCAGATCCTGGATTTCTTTATCATACTTTTATTGGCTATCACCTTCTACCATGGAAAGATAAGGCATGTTAAATTAATTACTTTTTCAATACCTTAAGCATGTGCACAATCTCCAGTCATCAGTAGCACTAGATGCATAATTCAGGTTATAATAGCACCTGCTGGATGTCTCCCAGTTTGTACATCTCACTGCAGGTAATTTTTGCCAGACTGTTAGAGGACTGCAGACCTCCAGTGTGGTAGTGTAAGCATCTAACTGCTTATTAGTCCCACTCTCAATCTCCTCATTGTTTCAGTTGCATAGCTACAATAATCAGATTCTGTATTTTCCGGCTTCATAAACTAGCTTAAGACTACACTAAGCAGGGACAGGAAATTTCCTTTGTCTGTAGATCTTGGTTATCATTTTGTACAGCAGTCTTGATTTTGCTCAAAAATGAAACCAGGTGAGGTTCAGTCCCTGCTACAAAGCCAATTTGACCAATTTACTGAAGGTAAGCATTTAGTTAACTTTTAATATTCTATCTAGAGCAAAACAGTGTCTAAACTGCATTGCATCATCTTGCATAGCACTCTGCCTTTCTGGGTACAACTGCACTTATGGGCTAGTCCTGGCAGCTGTGCTTGTGAAAACCACGAAAATACAGGAAGATGTACTATTGACAAGGAAAATGTACTACTGACTGTACATGTACTAGAGGTACTTCATAAACCTGTAAGCTGTCTTGTTACAGAGTCTGAATCATGGAGAAATGTGTTGTAACATTCAGAAATACTACAGATGTGACTCCATTGTAAGGTTTTTCTAGCCAGTTCTGCCAGCTCAGAAGGAGAAAAGTGCATGCCCTATGGGTACCCTGGATGGAGGGCTGCTCTCCAGCATTCCTGTAGTCTTCCAGATTGCTTGCTCCATTATGTAGATACATGGATGTGTAATGCTGTTTATCTGATGATATTGCTACATTTCCAAAGATCACACTGAGACCCCATTATTTTAGGTACACAACAGGTATGCAACGAAATACCACCTGTTCCAAAAACTTGTCATCCAAAAAAAAATAACTGACCTGATTTCTATCTTAATGGTCATTCTGGGTGACTCATTCAGGATTATGTGATAATGAATCCGCAGCTTCTTCAGCAGAATTGCCTATAAATGTCAACTTGACGCAGTATCTTTATGAGATGCCTTGTTCCAATTAATTAGCATAGTTTTGTGATTTTTTTTATGCTTACAGTAGCATACGTCAGTAGTATTTGCAAATGATATAAACAGGGAAGGAGGATTAAGTACTTTTGATTATTATAAATGCAACACTGAGATTTCTGGTGTGCATGACTCTGATAGTATCATGGAATAGGCAAATTATTGAGTACACCAGCTCTGAGTGTTACTTGAAGCCACTGTGTTTCATGTATTTCTGTGTGCTCATGTCTGCATTTTCTCCATTTTCTACTGGGTTCATTCATGCCTTTTGGAATTACTGCCATGCATAAAACAAGGTGCTCATGCTGTGGCCAACAATGAAGGAGCCACAATGGGTTAGTGTGTCTTACATGCTTCTCTTGAGCCTCTGCAGCTGGTCACCTTGGAGACAAGTGTCCTGGGCAGACCCCACTATGGCTTTAACCAAGTGGCAGCTCCCACATTTTCTGCTTCATGTGTTATTAGTGGCATTTCTTGAATAACCCATGGTTGTTCCAGTCTGAGGCTTTTACTATAACCCATGATGGCAACATGTTCCCAAAGCTTGTATATTCCTCCAGGGATAATATTTAATTTGGAAGTTTGTCAAGCCTTATTCTAGTTCACCAATAGCAGTGTGAGGAAAGTCCCAGAAGGGGAATCACTCTGCTAGTTTTTCCCAAGGCTGCTACCACAAATAGATACTCCAAGAGGACTTAGCACATATTTGCAGCTTCTTAACACAGAAGAAAAAGGAAATCCCTCTAGAGACCATGAAGCATCTGTAAAGCTATATTGATTTTGAGCCAGCCAGCCCTAATCTGTTCTGAACTCTTCACCTCTTCTTGGCCCTAGGCAATGATGTGAAATAATGCTGGGTATTAGGTTTTTATATATTATTGGTTAACACTGTTGACTCCAGAAGTTTTAATTCTGCCAGCAGTACTTCTTTAGCATCAGCTTCCCATCTTATTTTACTTAAAACAGCCCTTTTAAATGTTAGTTTAGTTGTTGCTAAGCTAACAGAAATCATCACAGTATCGGAGTGCATGTGTGCCTTTAGGGTTCATATCACAAAATACAACACTCCCACTTTTAGTTATTCACCAGTAGCCTCTTTCCTCTTAATAGTTCTGTCCTCTTAGTTATCAGCAGACAGATTTCTTTATTAGATATCTTAAGGTTTCATAGCTTGTAAAAAGCAGATTCTCCTTCATGTTTGCCACATGTTGTGTAGAGCCCTCGCTCATATGCTACTAGGTAGTTGGTGATTCCCAGAGCTGGTGTCACCTGATCTCTTAGGAATTTATGTCTCTTATTGAATGAGCTGGTGCCTAAGAAGATGCAGAGTCCAGGCTCTGGTATCTTAACTGGGTTTACCTCCAAGACTATACTTAGTGTCAGTGATGTTAGGTTTTCTGTCTTCTGTTCAGTCACCTATTCACAGTAAACCATAGAAACAAATACCTTTGCATTCTGTCAGATTAGTTTTAAATTGGATCAGTGTGTTCAAACATTACTGGTGGAAAGCAGAGAAAGATACATACTCCTTGATTTCCTTATTCTCTTCTTACTGTTTTCTAAAGGCAAGGCTAGAAATTAAGTTTCAGCTGGATCTGATTGATCTTTGGGTGGCTAATAGTAATGACAATCTGCATCATGGGGTGGGTATTTTTCTTGTTGTTTTGTTTGGGGGGGGGTGTTTTGGGGGTTTTTTGTTCTTGGTTTTTGGTTTGTTTGTTTGGTTTTTTTTTTTTTCTATCTCAGGCAAACCTCGTGCTTTGGGAAATAAACTTTATAGGGATCAGAAGTAATAATTCTTTGTTCATATCTGTATGGTGGGGGAAAAAATGTCACAGAATGAGTAGGTGCCTAAACCAGCTTTAGTTGTAATGAGTTGATGAAAGGGAAAAAAACCCTCATGGACCCTAACTTATCTCTTGGCCTTAAACAATAAATATTATTTCTTTAAGAGTATTTGATTTTAAGTAACTCTTGTGAATATGATTAACATGCTCAAGATTATCCAGCAGGATAAATTATTCATGCAAATTACAGATTTATAGATGATATGCAGAGATACATACAGATTTATTTAATTTCACTTATTGAGATCTTTTTCTTCTCAAAATCTTTCTTTGCAGTGCTGTAAGTAGCTTCATAGCAGATAAAATAGGATAAACAATGGAAAAAGGGTCTAACTGCAGAGATCACAGAGTAAAACAATAGGTTTGGTTTAGAACAGCAGAGAATATTGTTTCTTTTGGTAGGGACTAACCTGTAATGATGATCTATTCCAACTGCTTGTTTTGAAGTAGTTGTGCATTAGAGTGAGCCAGATTGAATCCCAAAAGCTGACAGACTACAGTATTAGCTCAAGAGGCAACTTAAATCCTGACAGTACGCAGATCAGAAATTAGTTTTGAAAATTTCATGCATGAAGACATAAGGACATAGTCGAATCTCAGACTCAAGGGCAGACTTTAGCTTCTCAGTGTGCTCATGTCCTGCATTACGGAGGTGTAAGTGCTTCTCCCAGGACTCAATCTGCCATTTCAGGAAAGGTGCTTGCCTAAGTTTAGGCTGGGAGATAACTTAAATAAAAACTGTACTAGAAATATCAGTGTTTTTTATCTTGGCATTTTAAAGGGCTTGGAGTTTAGATGTCTGGTTTTTGAAATAGTATAGTGTTCAGAGCTTTCTTTGGGTTTCTAGCAGTATGTGACATGGTCTGTTCCTTGCAGTAATATACAGTACTGCATCTACCACCAAGGGAAAAACTGTATGTAATCTAGTGCACAGCTAGGTAGAGAGAAACTGAGGCATCAGCAAAATCACTGACTATTGCATTGTTTTAGTTGTAATTTGCTCACAAAAGTAAATGGTATGACCAGTAATCTCATGAAATAAGAAGACATCTGAAGATTATCAGATCTTACCACAGAGCTTAGACTGGATCAAAATCCAGGCGCCACAAATTAATCCTTTCATGCTATTTGAAAATGCACGTTCAAGTTCCTAAATCTGACTTCAGCTATTATGATTTACATTCAGAATAGAACCAGACTGATCTGCAAAATCTCTAAAAGGAATTAACAAGTCTAAATACTTCAGATAAGCTTGTGATTTAGTAACTGGAAAGGATGTCCTGTTAACGGTCTAAGCATATTATAGAAAGGAGGAGGCTCAAAATTACAAAACTAGCAAACAGAGGGGTTATAAACCTTACCTTCAATTTGTGCTATTCCCGTGGTAATCTGGAGATCAGAGGTTATATAAGGTATCTTTTTCCAGAGTGCCAGCCAAATAAATGTTAGTATGATAACTACTAAATTGAAAGGGGTTAGATTTAGATTAGATACAGGGAAGAAGTTCTTTACTGTGAGGGTGGTGAGACACTGACTCAGGTTGACCAGAAAAGTTGTGGCTGCTCCATCCCTGGCAGTGTTCAAGTCCAGGTTGGATGGGGCTTTGAGCAACCTGGTCTAGTGGAAGGTGTCCCTGCCCATGGGAGGAGGTTTGAACTGGATGTTCTTTAAGATCCTTTCCAAACCAAATCATCCTGTGATTCTGTGATAGGTAGATGTTCAAACACTATGGAGTTGAAACAGACAATGAGAGTAAATAGAACCCTTTCAAAATGAAAAATTCTGTTGATTGAGACTGTTAAAAAAGATTTACTTCCTAAGAGTTGAAAATACATTGCCATGACATAGCTCATCCCCAGCAAGGTGTGTGGCCAGCTCACATCCTGTGAGTTGTCCCTGTGTGGGTCCACTGTTATCCCAGTTCTCATCTGCTACAGACTAACATTAATTTGGTCACAGATCACTCAGGACACAGTCTGAAAACTGATCTGAAAACCCAGAATCTTTGTTTCGGTGATTTCTTTGCTCTGGCTCACTGTGCAGTCCCAAAAGCAACAATGCTGGCAGAGGACAAGCAGGAGGAACACATGGCCGGCAGCTGGAGGGTACTTGGAAGCAGTGACTCTGAGCTGTTTGCAGCATATCTATGGGTGCACAGTTTTCCCACCACAGGAGAGGAAGCAGAAAGGAGGTCTGGGTAAGATCAGGTTGGGTAAGATAGATATTTTGAGGAGGCAGAAGGAGCTGAGTTTATCTAGCCTAGCAAAAGATTTACTGAAAACATGGTATTGGGCAAAATCAGTGCAGCCTATAAGCAGTCATTCATAAAGTGAACACAGTATGTTCAGGTGTTTTGTGCAGCCAGACTGGAGGACCTTTCTTGTAGGAGAATATTTTCTCTATTGCAGAAATAATTAAGCAGTGGTAGTGTTTTGCCTTCAGGCAACAGCATTACCACAAAGTATTTATCAGTAATGCAAGCAGATATGAGGAAGTAAGAAAGGTCAGAAGATTTGGGCCAGAAGATTTCTAGTCACACAGAAGAGGGACAGGTCTCTTGAGCTTTGTGGAGAGCTGAAAGCCTTCTATAACAGGTTTTAAGTCCCCTGAACCAGCAACTTGGCCAAGCAGGAGCAAAGTTTTCTGTTTTGGGCATGGGAGTCTCTTGGCATAGTAATACAGAGAAGATTTTTGTTACCCCTGCGTGGTATTACCCCATTTGACTGCCTCCTTCCGCTACTCCTGTGCAGGGATGGAGGACTACGAAGTCTGTAGAGAAGCAACACTGGTACTGGTGTAGTTTTGTGTCTGCAGAGTTCGCTACAGTGGGTGAAAATGGAAAAGAAACAATTATCCTATAATTGTGTTTTGTAACTGAGTTTCTTTTTCAAAGGAAGTGATAATAAATAAATTCTGGTATAATCTTAATCTTCTGTGAGACTATTGCTTCTTTACCATGTAGCACTTGACTCTGGCACTTCTGTTGATAGGGGAAGGACCAGGGTGCCCAGCAGCACCCCCCACCCCCGCCCCCCACTGCCTTCCCCTTGCAAAATTCGTGCACACATTTAGATCTCTTCAGCCAACCTCTGTAAAGCAGAAGGAAAGCACAGCTCCTTTAATGATCTGGATCTAAATAGCAAGTTGTTGTCTGAATTAAAGGAGAGAGACTGCAGGGGATGAAAGAGAAGCAATATGCTTATTTTCAGGTCTATCAGTGCTGTTATTCTGCCTGTATCCCAAGCCCATACACAAAAAAATGGGAATTTGCTGTCTTAATGGCTGTTGTTGGGTTTTTTTATTGTACCTCTGCAGCTGTGGGAGTGAATGTGAAAAGGGTGTTTCAGGTCTGTATATGTATTTCTGGTAGGCACTGCACAGCTAAAGCCTCTTTTAATTTTCTCTCTAATTTATTTTTAATTTTGTAACCCCCAAGGGTAAATCCTTATTATATGATGTAGAATCATCTCTTCTATAAAGCAGCTTATTTGTTGATTTCTAATTTCAGCCAGCTGAGGCAAAGCTGTAGCTTTCTTTCAAGCACTGAGAGCTTCTCTCTATATATAATTGTCAAGTGTGTCTCGCTGTAAAACAGTAAAAAAATGTAAAAACCTGAATCTATCCTTCTAGAAAGGCAAAGAGAGGGATTCATATTTCTCTGTGTTAACAGCATGGTAGATTTCTGAATCTTAAAATATTCTTAATACACAATTTGCTTTTAAATCTGCATTACATTTGAGTTCAACTGAATAGGAAGGCTTATATTTTCAAAAGCTTGAGAAGTTAGGGGTTTGTTTTTTGGAAGGGGATATCCATCAAAAGATAGCAGTGTCTGAAGATGGTATTACTCTGTGCACTCATGTAAATGCATGTTCACTGACATCAGTATATGCTTTGGCTCACTGGAAATGTTTTCTTTAAGCTAACCTGCATACTTTATAGTTTAATATTTGTTTATATGAGTGGCTGGCAGCCTTACTCAGAGTCCTATTGAGGTAATAACAAAACCACATGTTCTGACATAATCCCTCTTCCCATTACATTTAGTGGGAGAGGTATTTATTTCAAAATACTGGTTATCGTGTCCTAGGCAATTCATCTGAAAGATGATAGGAGAAAAAAGCTTTAAAAATGCCTCGCCAGCTATTTCAGTTGTAGGCATCTGCATTCAGGACTTTTGGCCTACGATGCTTACAATTCAGAAGACCTGCATAATTAGTTTGCTTTGAGTTGTCATCAAGGGAAATAAAAAAACACCACAAACAACTGATTGTCTCTTTTTGTTCTTAATTAAGTGTTATGTTTTTCCCCCACTTCGTTTTTATGCAAAGGTTTCTATTCAGGATGTAGACTTTTGAATAAAGCTCGATTCCCTCTGTTTTTTATTTTAGTCTTCTCAAGTTAAGTCAAGGCCTCCCCCTTATCTAGGCATGACCAGCAGGTCGAAGGAGGTGATCCTGCCGCTCTGCTCTCGTGAGACCTCACCTGAAGTACTGTGTGCAGTTCTGGTGTCCTCAACATAAAAAGGACATGGAGCTGCAGGAACAAGTCCAGAGGAGGGCCATGAGGATGATCAGGGGGCTGGAGCAGCTCCTGTATGATGACAGGCTGAGAAAGTTGGGGCTGTTTAGCCTGGAGAAGAGAAGGCTGCATGGAGACCTCATAGCAGCCTTCCAGTACCTGAAGGGGGCCTACAAGAATGCCTGCATAGATCTATTTTGGCATTGCTTTTTGGTCTGCCCAGCCTTCTCAGCTGAAACTGATCTTCTGCAGTTTGGAATGTCTCAGAGCTGTTAATCAAAGATAAAATAGTGCTTGCCAAATATTTTTCTTCTGTCATTAGCAAAGAATGGATGGAGAAAGCAAAAGAGAGAACCCCATATGTCAGTTAAAATCGTAGAAGATTTTATTTTCATCTCTGGAAACTCTGGCTTTACTTATTAGCCAGAAGTCATGGCCATGCATTTGTTTTTAAGGCTAACTTATTTGGCCACGTATGAGCAGTACAGTGATCTTGTGATTGGAAACTGAAGCTGGAGAAGGACAGTGCTAACAAACCAGAGGCACCAAAGAAGTCCTTGATGTATGTCAATAGTCCTTGCTCAGGCAACCTAATGTCTGTACATTTCTTGTGCCTGCTGTTACTTTCTGCTTTGTAGGTACCACCAAGGTACTACTGTAACAAAATCAGGTGGGATTTTCACAAAACAAAAAAATCCCTCTGAAATGTTAACCATGTCATTAGATTGCACTGATGGTTTCCAGTTGGTGTTTTAAAGGTGTTATCTGTGCAGCATGAAAATTAAGAGGTACAGTTTCAGTACCTCAAAAGGATCTCTGTGGTTTACACTGATTTTAGTAGAAGTTAAGACATCTAATCTCAAATGCTTTTTTAAAAATACCTTCCTAAATGTGTCAAAAGATCTAAAATATTTCTGCATGTTTAAATCATCATAAAAGATATGTAAACGTAGCCATAATTAATATCGAAGGATGGAATTTTCTTTTTCATGAGTTCTGCCCTAAGTTGGTGATAACAGTAAAGTTTGGTATGGTTGAATGTACTGACTTCTTATTTGGGGTCTTAAATAATTTACCCACTCACCACATTGTTTCTGCTATTTCTCTGCAGCCTATTGAGAAAAAAAGAGAGAGGGGAAGGAAGGAAGGAAAGCTTTTTAGCATTTACAGTTTTGCACTCAGTGTCATTCTCACTTTAACAAATACTTAGGTTGTTGCCTAATAATATCCCACTAGAAGCTTATTTGTGTGAGCATCTGTTAATGAACAAACATCAAATGATTTGGATGTTCTGTTTAGGTAAATCCTAATTCAAGCCACTCAGTGGGGCCAAGATTTAACTTGTAAGATTTCTAAATCAACTTCTGAAGTAATTATCTATTTTTCTGTGATTGCATCTTACAAGTTCTGAAATACTCCTGTACTATAGGGAGCCTACCATTTCTAGCAGTATGGCAGCTCATATATCACCAGGTCTGTTTGAACCAGAGAGCAAACATTCTTGTGATGAAGGAAAATGATGAGACAGAATTGGGAAGCCTGAGCAAGTTTTGGTGGCAATTGACAATAATGTTCCTTTTCTTCTGTATGTTTCACCACTCGTTTTGATGATCCCAGGTGCTTAGAAAGGCTGCAGCAACATGAACAAATCTGAGAATAGTGGGGTTTTTCTTAAAGACGGTTCACATTCCATTTCTGATACTTTGGCAGTACAGGTCAGCCCTACTTGGATTCCTGTTTAGGCTGCAGACCTCCAGTTGTACCACATTCAGCCACAGCTGGTATGTCCAACCCCTTTCACAGTGGGGTCTCATCATGTCTGGATCTTACTGTAATGCAAATATGTAACAGTTTGCCCACCCTCACTAATGAGCTGATTTCTTTTGAACAGAGAACAGTAATAATTCCTAGCCTAGCATGAGGAATGCTTTGACCTTTTGAAAGTTGCAGGTTTGATCTGCAGGCCTTATTGTACTGTCAGTCTTCATGTGATGGAAATTAAGTACTAGGTGACTGACAGGGCCCCCACAGAATGTAGCAAACCTGCCTACCTCAGAAATCGATCTTGGTAGCAGAACAATCTGTCACGGAAAATCTGTCTCAGTGCAACCTTTCTCTAAACAAGTCTGATATTTTGAACCTCTCGGATCAAAACCATCCTTGGAACATGGTTATTAACCTAGAGGATAATAACCATCTTTGGAACAGGATCTGTAATCTGCCCAAAGGTGATGCTCTAATATTCCATCATATTTGCAAATACTACAATCTGCCACTCTGGAAAAACCCTCCTGCATCATGTGTGATACAGCATTCGTCAGTACATATGGAAAGTATAAATACAGGTAGTAGTTTGCTCTATTCTTTAGCATTTCATATGTGTATATATAAAACTAAGAACATATTTACAGTAATCCCAAGCTGCACTTGTTTTTCCCAGTGTTGTTTACATCTGAAGAGTCAGTCTGACCCTCGTGTATTACTTCACCAAGACAGCTTTTTTAATATCTGCAAGACAAATAGGGCATGTTAGTCTTCACGTCCTTGCAGTACCTCTTTGGATATGGTGCTATTGAAGTGCATGTTGTAAATGCAAGAGATGTGCTAGATAATTTCTCTTGACAGGCAGATATTTTGTGCATGTAAACCTAACTCTTACATAACTCTTCTTGATTCTTACTTCAGGAGAAGAAAACTTGCTGGCAATTTTGAAAAGGAGATGGTGGAAGTACATGATCCTGGGAATAATAGATATAGAAGCCAATTACTTGGTAGTCAAAGCTTATCAATACACCACTCTTACTAGTGTACAGGTAAGAACTCAAAGGATTTTCCCTTTTGAGGTAAGATAATAAGGTCAGTGGCTTTGGTGCGCTAACAGCTAGTTACTGTCTATGTCTTCTGTATACCTTTTAATGCTGCCTTATAAAACACATTTTTTGATATTGGACCATTTTTATTATTCAGTGTTTTCCAGATGGTACAAATACATACTGGCTTTAATTTTATTTTCCCTTTCTAAACTGTTAATGATCACATTATCTACTTAGTTTGGTCCTTTAAGGAATATTTTCATATGGACTGAAATGTTTTTCTCACTTTATATTGTACTTGAGAAAAATATAATGACTTCTTTTAGGATTCCATAATTAGATCTGACTGCAAATGTTGTGTGGTGGGCTGACCCTGAGTAGATGCCGGGTGCCCACCAGAGCTGCTCTGTCACTTTTCCCCTGGCCAGGAGAGAGTGTCATGAAAGATTGAGATAAGGACAAGGAGATTACTCACCAGTTACCATCAAGGGCAAAACAGACTCAGGGAAATCAGCTTAATTTGTTACCAACCAAATCAGAGAAGGGCAATGAGAAACAAACCAAAATGTTAAATACACCTTTCCCTCACCCCTCTTTTCTTCTTGGGCTCAACTTCAATCCCAGATTCTCCTCTCTACCAGTGGCACAGAGGTACAGGGAATGGGAGCTGTGGTCAGTTCATCACATGTCTCTGCTGCTCCTTCCTCCTCAGGGGAAGGGCTCCTCACACTCTTCCCCTGCTCCAGGATGGGTTCCCTCCCACGAGAGACAGTCTCCTATGAACTTCTTCAATGTGAGCCTTTCCCACAGGCTGCAGTTCTTCATGAACTGCTCCAGTGTGGGTCCCTTCCATGGGGTTCAGTCCTTCAGGAACAGGTTGCTTCAATGGGTCCCTTCCATGGGTGCATCCTTCAGGAACAGACTGCTTCAGCATGGATTCCCCTGAGGGGTCACAAGCCCTGCAGCAAACCTGCTGCAGTTTGAGCTTCTCTCTCCACAGGGCCACAGCTCCTGCCAGGAGCCTGCTCCAGCGTGGGCTTCCCATGGCGCCAGTCTCCTTCAGTATCCCCCTGCTCTCATGTGGTGTCCTTATTGGGCTGCAGGTAGAGACCTGCTCCCCCATGGACCTCCATGTGCTGCAGGGGCACATCTGCCTCATCATGGGCTGCACCATGGGCTGCAGGGGAATTTCTGCTCCAGTGCCTGGAGCATCTCCTACCCTTCTTCTGCACTGACCCTGCTGTCTTGCAGGGCTGTTTCTCTCACATATTCTTACTCTGGCTGCAATTCTTGTTGCATGGTAGCTTTTGCTTCTTAACTGTTATCCCAGAGGCACTACCACCATTGCTAATGGTCTTAGTCTTGGCCAGCAGTGGGTCCATCTTAGAGCTGTCTGGCATTGGCTTTGATGGACACGGCAGGGAGGCCTCCAGCAGCTTCTCACAGAAGCCACCCCCCCCCACTACCAAACCCTTGCCACGCAAACCCAATTAAGGCTTTTAGAAATCCATAATTATATCTGAGTGCAAAAGTTGTCATTAAGTAAAATGAATGTAGTTATGATGAAGTCTTACTTTAATGCTAGCTGTTAGATGTTTTATGTTATATAACAGCTTAACTTCAACTGTCAAAAAGTGTATTCTCCCTTAAAAATTATACATGCAGCGAACGAAAGCTAGGATAGCAATTTCTGCAGAGATCCAACCTGTATACTTTACATACAAATACAAAAGAATCAGGCTTCTTCCAATTTAAGCGGAGAAGTGAGTTGTAGAAACATTTTCAAGAATCTGGAAAGTGTGTGTCTTAGGAAAACATTGCATACTTCATTGCTACTTGTTGTAAAGCAAGCCTACTCCCTTTTTACATTGTCTCTACGTAACTAGGCAACATTACATAATATTCAGTGTATTTTAAACCTTACTTGCCTGAAGTTTGTATTAGAGCCAGTAAAACAGAGAAGCATCAGCCAGTCTTCTGCAGAAACAAAGCTCATTTAGGTTTTTATCTCTTCCATAGCTGAAATGTGATACTGAAAAATATTGAGCTTGTTTAGCTGAATAAGAAGCAAAAAATAAAAGTATGAATTCAAGGAATCTGAGTGTGAGGTTTATGCTAAATATTCACAAATGCCTCTGCCATCAGAATGTTGTTTTGAGACTTCTGATATGTGCGCAGATAATGTAATATTACTTTTTAAACACTTTTTCAAATCAGATTACTCAGTATAAAGTAAAGCATAAATCCACATAAGTCTCACACTGTCTGATTTTATAGCCACTAAAAGCCTTGAAGAGAAAAGCAAAAGCTGATTTGCTGCTTTTGCATGTTCACTCATAGCAGGTAGAAATAGTGGTCTGAGCAAGACAATACAGGTCATTACATCTCAATACATCTCCTACAGCCACCACTAAGCATGTATCAGAGGTTCATTTGGCCAGACCCATGAAACTTGAATTCCAGAAGATGCTCTTCTGCAATGAACACAGCCATTAGTGTGAGCTATCAAAACCTACAGTGTGAGGAGGAAGCAGGCAGGAGAGTTCGAGGGCATTGCCTGTGTCTCGGCAGGGAATTTGTTAGCTGAAATGAACCTCAGTCTCTTTTTATATTGAGAGAGAGGAAGGGTGGAACAGGAGAACTGTTGTAGGGCACTGACAGCATCATGTCCATGTTAGACCTCTTCCACATAAAGGTTACAACAGAGTTCAGGTCTCTTTCCTATGTAGCTTGAAAGAAAGAAGAGATGGAAGTTCAAATACTGTGTCAAGCTTGCTTTCAGGAGTGGAATTTCAGGAGTGTCTCCTTTTCCCATAGTTGTCCTGGATTGCTTGGGTACACATGGACTGAGTGGGAATACCTGTTGCATTTTAAATTCAGTTCATGCCTTAATTTGAGTGAGCTTCTAAACGCAGACAAGCCCAAAGATATAGTGAGAATTGGATGAATATGAGGTACTCCATTAAAATGTTGAATCAGATGACACATTTTATGAAACGTAGCCGAACATCACCCTATTTAACAACAAAACCAAAGAAGCTTGGGGGATTATTCAGCCTGAAGCAGCATTGGTCAAAGTGCGCTATGGTATGAAAGGAATACTGAATCATAGAATAGTTAGGGTTGGAAAGGACTTTAAGATCATCTAGGTTCACCTCCCCTGCCATGGAAATGGAAAGTAAAGGATGGAAGAGAGCAAGACTTTCCTAGAATCTGATTTCTGAAGAATCTGACAGGACCAGTCTCTCAAACATTTTCTGAAAGGCCTGGTCCTGCAAGAGCACTACCTGTGAGACCATAAATGCACACTGGCACGTAGTAGGGAGAGTTCAAATCCTTTCAGAACTGAGACCTAAGAATCCATTGCTACTTACCACAAATCAGCATGGATTTGACTGAAGGCTGTGGGAGCTGTCCCAGTGTATACATTGACTGAGAATCAGGTCGATTCAGCAGGATATTATTCTCAACAGGCTTTATACCAAGGCATTTTTGATAGATAGAATGTAAGATGTTTTGGAATTTTCACTTCAGTAAATGAGAAATCTTGCAGTATTTTTATGGTGGTGGCACATGGACCATTTCAGTAGGAAATCACGTTTACAGCATATATTTTTTTTTTCCACATGATATCTGCTCCATCATGCAAAACTAAAATGCAGGTGTACTGGGCTTGTGGTGCTTTTAGGCAAAAGAATATTAAGTTGCTCCTAGCAAAAAGCCAAAGTATAATTGTAAAAATATACTTTTATTGCAATTGATTTGCACTTCAGCTTTCACAGAAAAGCTGCACGGATTCAGCAGCTTTAAAATCTTAGGACTGTCCAAGTTTCTAGTTTAAACTCCATCCTTTTTGGTTTTTTAATGGACATTATCTCATTACTATTCCAGGAAAGGATGGAAAATGGTACCCTACTTTTCCGCACTGTTTCACACCCAATCTTTCATATACTTTCCTTTAAAATTCCCTTTTGGTTTGGGTCTGGGGAAACAGAATTTTCTAATATACCTTCCTGTATGTCTTTCACTGGGTGCTTTCAGAACCACAGTGAATGAGGACACAAAGGCATAAGTCAGAGGGTAATTTGGTACCTTTTCTTTTGGACATGCTTCTGATTATTTCAAATCCTTGTGGACTCTATAATTACTGTCTGAGAATGTGGCGCTCAGCTCCATCATAAGATGAAATCAAAGTACTGTGGAGCCTAAAACTTGTGATTTTCCCTTAAAAAGAAAGGAAACAAACTGAAAGACATCCCATATAAACTAGGTGACATAAAAATTACACTGAAAACCAGTGCACTGTTTATGTTTATATACATCAAGGTATAGGCCAATTGCTAAGGATAAAATCCAAGTTAGCCTTAGGTACCTGCAGTGCAACCTAGGGGCAACTAGATTTAATAGAGCAATCCAAGAAACCCATATCTACTTGTGTACATATCTAGAATGTTGTAAACATCTAATTTTCCTGGTTCTATGTATATTAACCTGCTGCTCAGACCACAATCCAGGGACATAAAAACACATGTTCCAGCCTCTCAGGTTGCTCCTTCTTTGGTAGCTTTAAGTTCTGGTTCTTTGCATGGCCAAAGTAGATCTTTATTGAAGAAGACAAATGCCTAAATACCTGCCTCCAATTTGAATTTCAAAAGCCATGTATTCCTACATCAAAGTACCCCAAGGAACTCAGTTTGTTATCTATGATCTTAGCACTTGAGGCATTCTTACAAAAAGCCTGCAATGCTCTCCAAATTGCAAGGGTGGAGCCACCTTTTACATGAAGTCATAGCTGTGAAAACATTAGCCCACAGAAAAGGCTTGAGTTAGCTCCACCTTAGCTGTGGGGATTTATACTCAGGCTTCCCACAGCCATGAAAATGCTCAGGCTAGTAAGTGAAGACTGTTCTCTAGAGGGTACATTTGAAAATTGAGTATATACCAGGTAAAAGGCACTGTAGTTTGTAGGTGGATCAGTTTGATATCCAAAACCATGTATTTCAAGTACAAGAAGTGCAAGAGGTCAGTCACACTCCATGCTTTGACACGCGTGTCCTGATTCCCAGATGGCAAAAAACCTGCAAAATTATCTTTAGTTTCTCCTTGGTGCATTAATATGACTTTGTAATGTGATGTAATGTAGATTTTACGGCCTTCTTGCACATCAGCTCTAGCAGGTGCAGAAAGTACATTAAACACTCTTTTGTACACTAGCACCTGATCCCATGGACTATATGCTTAACTTTCAGGACTGCCTATAGTAATACTTTCCATATTAATGCAAATGGTTTTTTAAACAACCCTGATGTAGGTTTAATAAATATTCAGTAAGGGCATTTTAACCACTGTTAGGGACACCTTCTACACAGCTGATAAAATCAGAGGGAATTTAAAAACTGCAAAATTTTTGCTGTTATTTAGATCTAGACTTTTGATTTCTTTAAAAGTATGTTATGACTTCCCTGTACTACACACGTACATTCTACCAAGTCCAATGTCTTCCATTAAGCCTATTATGATGCTAACATTTGTAACCTTTGCTGCTAGTTAAGTGCTTTCTCATCATACCAAGCTGTATTATGAGGCATACTGCCCTCTCCCTTCTCCCTTATTGTCCCATTAATTAGCTCTCCTTGCTGCAATCAACTGTTCTGCTACCTCCATATTACACTGTGCTGCACTCTCCAGAGGAAATGCTATCCTTTTTCTGTGTTATACCACATAGAAACTGGACTATTTCTGCAGCGTCTTGCACAGTGGTACTGTAGAATACGCATATGATGTCACTAGTAAGGCACTGTCCGAGAGAGAGCTGTGTTCCCAAATAGTGATTTATCTGGTAATTGATTCTTTGAGTAATCAAGCCTTTGATTGGCATGATGAAAACAAAGGTAGTAAAAGCTGGGATTTATAGATACCAGGAGACAGACAGTAAAGACTACAATGCCAATATTCTCATCTACTCTTAGATCACTGTGAGGTTCGGCAGTACATCATACTTCCAATTACCTCTGACAGTTTTCGTACCTCGACAACTGCCACTGGAAAAGGAAAGGAGTCAGCAGTAATTGCTTATTATAGGAGTGCTGGATGGCAATAGATTTTGCTTTGTGCTCAGTCCCTATGGGCTAATATACATTGAGGCAGAAGTTTTGAGATAATTTTGAAGCAAATCTGGGAGGTGAGGAGCAGGGGATGTGCAGTACTGAAACTGTTGATCCACCTTTTCCAGTGCCCACTGAAGTGGGCAGTATCTCAAAAATGGAGATAAATTTAACTCCTTCCCTTCCTCTTCCCAGTCCTATGCATGTACAATTGACCATAGTTTCCTGTTTTGTTTCAGGGTGGTGAGAGAATAGTGTAATGTTAAGATTTGCAGATAATCAGCATTGTGCAGAAGTCTTGCATACCATGTATTTATACTGTAGGAGTCTGTGGGATGTATCTTGCATCTGATTAATTATCACACTTCAAGTTGCTGTTCTTTTAACTGTGTTACACATCTGTGGTTCACAAACCAGCCCCTCAGTATGCTCAGTCTCTGTAAGTGTTTTTGGAGTCAACTGAGCTCTCTGTATCCAGAGCTCTTTAGTCAAGAGTCAAAATATGATTATTCATGTTGGTAGTAAAGTGTGTCCATGTGTAGAGTTGAGAGCAGAGGAACTGTGTGTTGGATGTGACCACCACCTTTCTTTTAACGTAACTTCAGGAAGTCACTGAATTCCTTGTATGTACACAGAAAGCTGGAGCTGTGACAATCCCCATCTCAGGTGCTGGTGCATGCAAATTGTTCACAGGGGAAGGTCTTTCAATAGTAAAATTTTTGAAAAGGTTTCTGTGTTTGCAGGGAAAGTCCCGAGAACAGATGATAGGAACTGATGGGAGCAGTTATAGAAGCACTGGCCCTGTGGCCCTAAGAAAAAAACATAGAGATATTTTGAGCAAAATACTGTTTTAAAGAGGCTTCAGACTGGGAGCAGCTTTCTGGCTTTTGTTTCCTTCATGTCATGGAAATTAAACATTTTACCTTTTTTTTTTCCTAAAATAATGACATCACTAACTCTTTCACCAGTCTCCCTACACAGAGCACCGTGTGTTTTGCCTGAATGAAAAAAAGTAACAGTTTTTAAATCAGTTTAATGATTATACATTATTATTACAACCATGCAAAAAAGTAAGTTATGATGAAATAGTGAATAGGAACATGAAAGGTAAAAACAATGCTCCTTCTTTTATTTGACTTGCTTGAAATAACTGTCAGAAATGCTGCCAGCATCCACACCTTTCCTGCAGAAGGTTTCAGTCACAGGGTAGCATAATTGCCACACAGCTCTCATGGCAGCCAGCAGCCAGCTCTATGAAGGTTTACATCACAGCTGCTTTTGTACAGTTGAGTCAAGTGCATGTGTTAGTGTGAAAATTGGAACAGAAAGCCCTCAAATGGGCAGCAAACCGTTTCTTCTTTTGAAAAACAAAGTAAATGTCAGAAGGTGTGTCTCTTACTGGATATAGCACTTGCTGTTGTATTAAACTTACCACACTGCATGCTGAAATTCAGTATCCATCACATGTACTTGACCATGCAACATCGGATGAATGTGACAGATATTACTGATCCTTTTGCTCTGGAGAGCTGGCTGAGTAGAGGGTGCAGCTGATTCTCTGCATGATTTGCTGGAGGGCAGCACTAATGAGAAATCCTTAATGTGAAAAAAGGGGCTTATAACTGGGAGAAGAAAAAATTCCAATGAATCCTTACAAAGGGAAATTCAGCTCAGCTGCTCCCATAGGGAGTTTGCTGCCCAGCTTTTTTTTTTTTGGGGGGGGGGGGTTTACGGCGAATC
>NDXB01005102.1:135336-181990 GCA_002631895.1 Agapornis roseicollis
CCTTTTTTTTTTTTGGGGGGGGGGGGTATTACTGCAGATCAGCAGCTCAACCTCTGTATTGCAGACCTTCCTTTTAAAGCTTGCCAGCTCTCCTTCCCAGTGTCTAACAGAACAGTCTTGCTATAGATGTGCAAACACATACTGAATTTGTGAGATCAGAAACTGGATATTCACTGATAACAAGAGATTGTTTGTCTATGATTCACAAATATAATAAAGTCAATGTAATTTAACAAACAAGTCATTGGAGGAAATACATTTCTACATTGTGTATCATCAATAGACTTAGATGCAGTGTGATATCTCTTAGAGTCAAATAATAATCTTCAATTTCTATAATAACACCGCATTTTTATAATAGAAAGCAGTTTCTGTGGTACATGAATAGATGATATATTTTTGTATCCTGCCTTACAAAAGAGCACAATTTAGAGCTGTAACGGCAGAAAACCACAGACAAACACAGTAACTCATTAATTTAACATAATGACAGGTTTGTCAAGGTCAGAAGGAAAATATCAAAGGTGATTCTTAGGGAAATACTGGTAAGCAACTTACCTTTATGTACTATCAATGAAATTCAAGCTAAGCATAATTTACCTTTGTTATTGTAAAAGCATTATAGTGAGAAAAAATGACAATTAGGTATAATGGTTTTTTATAAATAGCTGAAATAACTAATAACAAACAAAAGAAATTAAAGGAAAAAAAAAGCCTGACTGCAAATCAAAATCTCACATCTTTTGTCTGTAGAATATATGTGCATTTTCTTTCTATTAGGCAGATTTATCTGAGCAGAAAAAGAAAGGCAGGAGGAATTTAGTCCTAAAGAAATTAAATGTAAAGCAATAACTGAAAAATGGATAAGCAAGATATACTAGGTTTTCTTATTGCTTATATTTTAGCAACCTAATTTATTTCCTTATATCCCATTGTGTAATTATAGGTCTAAACTAAGCACAATTCAAGAACTGTATAATGTCAGTGAATATTACATACATTTAATGTTTATATCTATTGATGTTACAGTATTCCAAATAGCAATTTGTGGATTAGACCTTGGACTACCAGCCCCAAAAGGGCGTTTTCCAGCTGCTGTCAGTGTTGCTTGTTTGTAACAGGTTCTGTTCATGCATCCCTTTATGTTAGCACTTAAAAGACACATCTTCACGTACTTGAAAGCACAGGTATGTTTAAATATTTATGGAATGAGAATTGTTAGTGAGAATCTGCATCTTGAAGGACACATGCTGCAGGTACAAACAATTTCTAAAACTGGTTATTAAAATCACACTAGCGCCCTAATATATCTCATATTCACAATAAAATCTTCTTTTTATAGGCTTTGTCTGGACTAAGTGAAGTATCCCTTGCCACAACTTCTGTCTCACAAAGAACATACAGAGTCATGTCCTGTGTGTAAAGATGAGTAAGGGTTTCCAGATGTTAGATGTTAAAAGTGTTCACTGTGTCAGTTTGTGTTTCTTGAGAGACAGCAGTTAGTGGCTGAAAGGTGATGTCTTCGTACTTTTAAATCTGTTCTTAAACACTGTTTTCATGAGTGACCAGAGCTCCTGATTTTGCAAAATCAAATAGTCCAATGATGGTTAAGGTTCATTTACCTTTGCATAGAAAAGAACTGGAAAGATGCATGCAGATGCGTACTGTCTGACTTATGAGTGGTTTCTTAAAACACCTCTGTGCTTAACTATTGGTAAGGCTTTCTTCTGTGTTTTGTGCAGAGTTGTCTTTGAGGTGATACGTAATGCATGTATGGGAAAGAGGGTGCTCAAATCTTAGGTACTCGCCTGAGGAAGGCAATGGCAGACTATACAGTACCTCTGGCTCATCCTGCTTTACTCATTTTGAGCTCAGAATCAAGGGCAAAGGTTGCATCTTCTCTTCTCCAGTGCAAAGTTAATTGAGTTGGTATAATCTGCTGGTTACTAGTGTCTCCAGGAAGACAGAGTGGAAGGGAAACCATGTGCACTGAGCCAAGTGGCTCTTACTGGTGATAGATTTTGGTTGCCTTCTCCAAGATGATACAAGTCTCTGCCCATGTACTTCTCCACCTTGTTTTGATGCCAACTGCTGGTGAAGAGAATGGCCTCATAGAATGGCCTAGCTTGGAAGTGACTTCCAAAGATCATCTGGTCCAACCTTTGTTCAGAAAGATGAGATTATTTAGCACCCTGTAAAATCACATTTTGGTGTTGTGGAAACTCTGGTGATGGGGACTCTACCACATTCCTAGGGAGTTTGTTCCAATGATTGGTTGTTCCCAGTGTAAAAAATTTATTTCTTACATCAAGATGAAACTTTCCTCAGTGTACCCATTTCTCCTTGTCTTCTCCACGAAGGCTCCTAGTGATGAAAGAGCCTTCATCTTCTCATAACCACTCTTTAAATAGTGGAAAACAGTGATAAGGTGAGAAAACTGTTATTTAAGCTCACCTGTTCAGTGCTACACTGCAAGGGAATGGGATGGAGGTATTCACACCTTTGGGGATAGCCATGAGCAGTGTAAGGAGTAACTGCCCCCCTGCTGTTTGGTACCACCTTCCCTCCGTCTTCAGCACAGAGGATGGGTGCTCTGTCTTCCAGTGTAGCTAATGAAGAGCACACATCCAGCATTATGACATGAGCTGTGGATTGAGAGGGGGGCGTGTTGAGTTTTGTCCACATCTCATAGGTTATACTGAAGAAAGAGCTTCCCTCAGATGTGCCACCTATTGCTTTTGCAAGCTAGGGCTGCACTAGTAAAGTGCTGAAATCCACAGCAAATGAGAAATGTGCAGAGGATGTTATCCTTGAAGCAGTGACCATCTGTTCTGGCTAGATTGGTCCTGTCCCTCCTTGCAGTGCCAGGAGAAGGCCATGCTCCATCCATATGCCTGGATTTAATGAGTATGCCCAGTTGTCCTGCCACCATCCCTCCCTGCCCCAGGAGACAACTGCTGCCAGCAATGTGACTTCTGAATTTGTTCTTGTGTCTTGTGTATGCATGGCTTTGCAAAGACTAGTTACTGTTAGATGTGTTATACACTGTACATATTACAGGTTTTTCAGGGGCAGAACAGATGTCCTGTGCAGATGAAGGATCTTGTGGCAGTTCTTTCAGACCTTCTCCATTTTCACTTTTGGTCTGTGAAGGATGGCATTTTGAGAACTGGAGGAAGATTTCACTGTAAAGAGGCCTGTCTGTGCCTTTTATATTATTAGCTCTCATCTTAAAAACAGAACTTGCTTTTAGCATGGATCTTTCCCATTTGTAATTTCCTTCATCTGCTCTGCAGCTGTTTGGAGCTGCTTGAGCCTCCCAAGAGCAGCATGGTCCCACTGCAGAGCTGGTTCTCTTCTGAAGGCTTTTGCCACTCACTGTCTGGAGAATCTTTGAAATGAGTAGGTTTCCACTGCACACACTTGTTTTTCAAACAAAGTTTCAGGCAACTTTTCCTCTGACCAAAAATTGGGTTTTATATTTTTGCAAATCCCCCAAATTTAATATTTGTTACATAGGCATCTCACATGTAAAGAATAATTTTCTAAGCACTAGAATTCTGGAATTCTTGAAATCATCCAAAAATCTTGTTCTCTTCAGATAATGTGTGAACAGACAAAGAATTTAAAAGGGATGTGATTATTATTTGATAACACTTAGTGTGCTTAGTGGTGAATCACATTGAGAGAGCAAGTCACAGGTAATAGGCCCAAAGGGAAGAGAAACCAAATTGCATCATCTAAAATCAAGGTAGTAACATCTGGAGTAGTTTTCCAGAACTATGAACACAGTCTTCTCCTTTGGCTATTCCAGACATTTTCATTAGGAAATAGATGCAATCCCATAGCTCTGGTTCCTGCTGTACAGTTGGTATTGAACAGCAGTGTACCCTGCACAATTAATTAAATCCTACTGTTAGTCCACAAAATCACAACTCCTAATTATCTGTATCTTTTTTAGGAAGTGAAATTAAAGTCAGGTTTCTTTGGATGTTTCTTACCCAGGATTTTTGTTTCCTGGCAACATACTGGTAGTTTCTGAAATATCTTTTAATCTTAAAGTCTCAAGGACCTCTCACAAATATTTGGTGCTTTTCTTTTTTATCATGGGTTCTTTGGGTTTATTGCTGAGTTCCTCTTTATAAAACCCAAAGCCACAAACCACAATTAAAGACTGTTTCATAACACTTCTTTGAGAAATCTCTTACCCAGTGTCTATTGGCACAAAGATGTTGCTTCTTGCACTGCAGGCAAGGTGTTGTTTTGTTTTGTTTTTCCTTCAGAGGCATATGGGGCTATATTTTCAAGGAGTTAATAGTCCCCACAGGGGGCAGATTTTCCATAAATATTCTACATGCAGAACCTTCGTGATTTACTCGGCCAGATTTAATAAATCTGGTCAACTTGCACATTATGAACATTCCTCCTATTTGGGTGTGAAATTACTGAATTAAAGCATATGTCTAAACTGCAGGAAAACTGCCCTCAGTCTTTGTCTGTTAATCACCAGAGGTGAGGACCAGATGGAGTGGTGTGGCTTTCTTTTGGCCCAGGTTTTCTTCCCATGGATTTGAAGTATGCCTCTAAATCCAAGAGTAAAGCAGTGCTTTTGGGTGTTACTGTAGAGCAACAGGTCTCCTGAATTTGTGGAATAGTCATGAACAGAATAGTCTTGTCCTGTCTGGTGAATGATACAATCACTTGAATATACTTTCTCTCTGGTAGAAAATGCTGTTACTAACTAAATAACCCCTCTCTATGCTGGAATCTATCCTAGTATTTTAAGCAAAATGTTAGCAGGTTGATTTGTTGGTGTTTTTCCTTTCTTTCTTGACAGCTCCTAGACTGTTTTGTCATCCCAGTGGTGATACTGCTCTCCTGGTTTTTCTTACTGGTACGATACAAGGCAGTACATTTCATTGGGATTGTGGTCTGCATTCTGGGCATGGGCTGCATGGCAGGAGCAGATGTCCTCATTGGGAGACAGCAAGGAGCAGGTGAGTAAGGATGGTTGGGTTTTATGACTAAGCCCTGTTCAGAGAAAACATTGACCAGAACATAACAGACTGGAACAAAAAAAAAAAAAAAGGGGGGGGGGGGAGAGAGGGGTGTGGAAATGGGCAAGAAAGCCTGTTTCTTCATGGATCCAAAGCACTACTGAAGTTGCTTCTTTGTTAGGAGGGACAGAGAACAAAAATGGGTCAGCACTTAGAAGTCAACACTGCTGCAAATGGACTTCATGAGCTCTGTGTCTTCAACACAGGTCACCCTCTGTTCAGGCAGGGGGGACAAGCTAAATACTTGTAGTTTCATTCTGTTTTGGCTTAGTTGTTTGACTGCAAATCTCAATTACTTCCTTTCCAAATTGGCTATGTCTTTGAGTCATAAACACCTCTTTTGTCTACTGCGTATCCTAAATTCTTCTCAACTTTGCTCTATTTTTTTGTACAGAGGCAGGGTCATTAGGTAGATGCTAAGAGACACTGAACCTGCATGCTGACTGTACCAACTGGGTTTTGCACACAGTCTCAGAGTAAAAGTTTGGGATTTGTCTCTGTCATTGTTAAAGAGAACCTTCTTGTGTGTAAAATATTCTTTTTTTTTATGTGCAGCATCATATGAATAATGTGTGTATAGCTATTAATGCAGACTAGAGTTAGATTTCATCGATCAAGTTTCCCTGTCACATTGATTTCTCGAGTGCCAACCCAAATGATGTGGGAAGGCTGGAAATTCTTTTCAAAGATTGCCAATTAGACACAGTTTTCATTCTTAATTAAAAGCACTGAATTGTGAGCTGCACATAATACACTGGGATTTAAAATTCTTGACTCAGCTTTCTGAATACAAATGCAAGTGCTGTAAGAGATGCATTTGCCAGGATGCTACTAAATAAAACAAGGAGACTTTCAGTTCATTGGTCTCCTCCAGATATAACCCTACCCCAGCTAAAAATGAAAGAATATACTCTCTACTGTGAAATCAGCCAGCCAAAGCTGCATTTGGACTGACTGATGTCAGAGGAACTGGGATTTCAACCTTGGGTTCCAGAGGAAACATCCTGTGCTCAGTAATCTAGAGAGTAACATGGTAGGGGAGGTGAGTTCTGGATCAGCAGGAATGTGTAGGGCAATAGACCTCAGCAAACAGGGAACAAATTGAAGAACACTAACACTTTTCCATCAGACTGCAATAATTAGGTATTTGCCATATATTCATTATTAAAGCACAGGTATAGCTGGTAGGTAGAATTGTCAAAAAAAAATCTGTTAGCATGCATTATTGCCTTTTAATTCGGACCTACACATGAAAAACTGTGTCGATGCTTATCCCTATGTGGAGAGACTGCAGCTTTCTTTAAGTGGCAAAATAATGTTATTATTGTTGTGCTTAGCAAAGTAAAATAGATCAGCTGGGATAATTTATCTGAAAGGGTAAAGCTGTACATTAAAAATCTGTGGTAGTTTACCTCTTTTTATTGTATCCCGACTGATGTTTTACACATGACTCAATAAGAAAAACAATTACTTTGTGCTGTATGACCTTACATGTCCAGTATACCTTAAAATAACACTTTCCTCAAGTAATACCATTGGTGCTTGTTCTCCTGTAATACAGAGGGGTCTAAAATACAGAGGGCTAAGCATTCCATCCAGATTTTGCAAAGCACGTCATAGCTCTTGCTTACCACAGTCTCTGAAAACCAGTCCCTTCAGTTCTGTTAATAAGTATATTAGTGTATGTTTTGTCTAAGATGAGACACATTGAGACTGATATTTTGATATTATGATAATTACAGGCAAAAGAAAAGAGAAACACCTCATAGTGTTGGGTTTTAAGGTAAAAATGTGACAAAGTGGCCAAGTGAGAGTATGAAAAGCAATCATGTCAGAACATAGTTCACATTAAAATTATTTGTGCTACATTATAGTCCACAAAACATTAACTCCTCTCTGGACTGTATGAATTCTACTTCCAGAGAACATTAAAAATGTTAATAATGATTAATGCAAGTTGTGTTTTGCTAAGCCATGCCTTGTGTTTCTTCAGAAGAACGACTTACATCGTTAAATTGGTCAAATGCAATTGTATTAACCTAGAAGTCTTTATAATGCCTCTAGTCAGTACTTAGCAATGTAGACACATGTAGATCTTGCATCCATGAAAATACGTCTGTTAGGATATGTCAGGTTTGGGGGAAAGTTCCAAAGTCAGCCCCTTGAGGAGCAAAGAAAAGGTATTTGACAAGCAGGATGCTAGGAACTTTTAGTAAAGAAACCAAAAATATAATATAAAACATTTTTATGCCAGTGTATAAAGTTTTGATACACTAACTTCCTGAGTACCATATATTGCTCTAGTCACAGAATAACAGAATCCTAAGGGTTGGAAGGGACCTCAAAAGATCATCGAGTCCAACCCCCCTGCGAGAGCAGGGTAACCTAGAGTACATCACACAGGAACTTGTCCAGGTGGGCCTTGAATATCTCCAACATAGGAGACTCCACAACCTCCCTGGGCAACCTGTTCCACTGCTCTGTCACTCTCACAGTAAAGAAGTTCCTCCTGATGTCCAAATGGAACCTCCTATGCTCCAGTTTACACCCATTGCCCCTTGTCCTATCACTGGATATCACTGAGAAGAACCTAGCTCCATCATCCTGACACTCACCCTTTACATATTTGTAAACATTGATGGGGTCACCCCTCAGTCTCCTCTTCTCCAAGCTAAAGAGACCCAGCTCCCTCAGCCTCTCCTCATAAGGGAGATGTTCACTGCATCTCAAAAAGAAATGACCAGAAAATAAGCCCATAGAAGCAATAGAGAAAGGTGAAAAAGCTATTCAAGGGCCTAAAATGGCTTCAGGGTGAAGAAACTATAGGCAGACTGTGACCTTTTATCTCTCAAAAAAAAGGCAACAAAGAGAATAAGATAAAGGTACATGAAGTCTTCACTGGTATGGAGAAGGTCAGTAAAGACTGATTCTTAAATATTTCTCATAATCAGGAAATTATGGGATCACCTATAATTTTGAGGTACAAGGCTTAAAAGCTGAACACATGAAGTACTTTTTAATGATAGACTAAAAATATACAGACTTAACACAAATTAGTGAAGAGTGCCTCATGTTCTATGAAGTTTAATGGTTTAATGCAACTTCCATCTTTGAGAATTCCTAATCTGCTGAGAACTGGCTGATAAATATCCCCCTGTGTTTCCCTATTTCTTTATGCTTTCTTCAGCCACACTGTGCTGCCAGAGGAGGGTTCTGGGTTAGGCAGACCCATGCTCTGACCAGATCTTGGCTCACACTCTCTGATCATGAGTGCACTTTGGAGAGGGCCATCACGGTGTGGTGCTTGGGGCCATCCCATTTCTAGGAAAATGCTCAGCCTCTGAGCTTTGTTTCACAGATGCAAAAGGATGATATTTTTGTCTCAGCAGTTCAGCACATCCAAGCTGTAGGGTCAAAAGCTTTTTCAGCTTTACTTCCCCAAAGTGTCAGTGAGTAGCTGTAATAAATACCAAATGAGTGAGCTCAGTGAGGGATGATTGGAGCCTCTTTTGGAACATCAAATGCATCAGGGATAGGAAGAGGTTTTGTGAAGTGCTGATGCTTGTTTTAAATTAAGGGCATTTTCTGAGGTTGACTGCGAAAGAAGGCTAAAAGGAAAATAACTACCAAATCTTAAAAAGATAAATAGTCAAATATAAAGATGCTGTCAGTCGAAGTACATGTGAAACAGAAGTTCAGTGGGAGACTGGATGAGTACGTGAAAGAGAAATCTGATAATGTTTGATAAATACATAGAAGCCACATCTCCTCTGAGCTTAAAAATGGTGAAGACTAAAACATCATTAGTGGAGGTGTTTTAAACTTTACCTCATTCCTATTTGTCCCTAAACAACTTACACTTTTCTGGTGCATATAGCCATTTTTAGAGACAGGATACTGGGTAAATGAAACCTTGGTCTGTCCTCTTAATAACTGTACTTATTTTCATAAGTTTCTTTCCAGTGGAAATTTCAGCACTGTAGCTTGGAATGAAAACTGAAGGCTTAAAAGAACACCATAAGGAAAAATGTTGTAAAGGTCATTTTGAACCAAATGGGATGTTAAGCTTCCATTTTTATTTACTTCAGTGTGTATTTTACAACTCCGTAATAACAAAAAGGCAGGAACTCGATAAATCAAGAGGTATTTTTAAGGAAGAAAAAGTTTTTTTTGCTCTATATAGGTGAGTCACATTCTACCTGCAAAAAGAAAATAATAGTAGTAAAATAAAAAAGAATAGTCACTGAAAAGTGCCACCTGCTTTCTGTACTTTTTTACAAATTTTTCAGGTTCTTTCAGATTCTCTGTTCTACAGCAAGGATGATGCTTTACCTTCACCTCTGCTAGATTTTGCTGGGGTATTGAACAACAGCTGGTGAATTGATAGGACATTTGCATTCAACTTATTAATCCAGATATGTGCTACTTAATGACTGAGGATTGAAATTTCCAGCAAAGATTTTGCAATGTTTCTAGACAACACATGGTTGTTTTGAGGCATTCTGATTTTTTCCCCTGTTTATTCCTAGGTGAAAATAAACTCATAGGAGATCTCTTAGTACTGGGTGGAGCAACACTATATGGCATCTCAAATGTTTGCGAAGAGTATATCGTCCGAAATCTGAGTCGAGTGGAATTCCTGGGCATGATTGGACTCTTTGGCTCCTTCTTCAGTGGAATTCAGCTGTAAGTGAGCAGGTTTGAGCCCCAGGGTCATTCAAATAAGTGCAGCTTTAGCATCTGTTGAGGTACTGTAACCCTCTCTTTGAAGGTAGCCATAACCTGTGGAGAATAGGTGTCCTGTAATTCCAAAATTTGCATTTGTTTTCATATTTCTGATTGATGGATTTGAATAATAACACAAATTTTTACATAAGTACTCTAATTCAAGGACTGTTGTCCTTGAGTAGTCACATGGGGCAGGAGGAATAGAAGATACATCCTACCGTCTTGTTTATGGAAGACAGAAAGATACTTCACATGTTGGTCTGATCTGTCAGTAACAAAATACACAGCTCTCTCTTTCATAGTTCTAAAAAGTCATTTAGATTTCTAAATAGGTAGAAAATATATCCAGTTAGAAGGCATTTTACTAATTGGCTTGTTCTGTGTAAGTACATTATGATATGGCAGAAATAATTAAAATGCCTTTAAGAAACAGGCCTTTTCACTTCAAAATGCTTAGTACCCAGGTGATTGTTGCAGAGATTCCAGAAACTGCTGAAACCTGTCTATACTGATATGTAACTAATGGGCAACTCACCTGCAAGCCTAAGAGTTGAAAGGTAGTTTCCAGTGCTGTAATACTGTGACTGATGAAAGTGTAGTAAATGTCGCCATGCAAGATTACCACATTTTATGCAGATCTGTCACTGGTTCTTGTCATACAGAACAACTTTTGATTATTAGTCAAAACCAAGTTGCTCCCCTGCATATCTGAGCTATTCAGCTTCTAAGAACAGAGACTGATCGAAACAACGGCTTCTCAATTTGCACTTAATTAGTTCTATTTCTTTAGCCAGAAAGCTTATTACATTTATGGGGAATCTGAAACTGTGACTTAAAATTATTTATATTAACTGGCTGCCACACAAGCAGTTCCTTTTTTAAAAATACAGAATTCAAGAGTATGTAAATATGCCTAGTATCTTTGGTTAAAATTTTTGTTGCCTACAGTATTCATGATAGTTATGTACTAACTGATTCTCAGGGCATCAAAGCAGTGCCTTTGTCTTGCTCTGTGTGTGTACATGTTGTGTGCATGTCTCATATTCCTGAATTTAATTAGAGTGCTATTTTCCCCCCTAGACCCAAGCAATTAGTCACAATTCAGGGTCTGTGAGTTGTTTTGGTGGGGAGAAAAAGCTGGTTCTGGGGCAAGGCATCTGTGCATGCAGAGTATACAGCTGGAAGGAAACAGTAAGAAACCATTTCTCTGTTGAAAGACCTAAGTTTTCTAGTCAACCTTTGACCCCAAAGTTCTCACCAGCAGCTTTTTCTCCACCAGTCTCTGCAGCGTTTTGCTGCTAGTGCTTTTGTGGCACTTTGTGAAGACTTGACCACACTTAGCTCATGTGTGTACTTTTTTAACAAGGTGGCAGAAGCTTGCATAATGGGAGAGACCAATAATATTTCTGCTACTTGGTTTCATGTAGCCATTCAGCACTTCCTTACGTTTATCTATAATGGAGAGCAGATATCACATAGTTATATGTTCACAAATGTGAACATATAACTGAATATATCAGTTGTTTGAAAGAGAATCCAGCTCCTCATGTTAAAATAACAGACTCTTTCTCCAAAACACTATTGGCCATTTTGGTGCAACATAGAACCTTTAGGTCCTATAAACTGAAGTAGTCTAGGGAAGGACTGTCTCAGTGCCATTTCCCAGCATGCTAGACACAGCAAAGTTTGGTTACCATCCACAAAGTGATTGAGGAGGGGGAAGATGTGTGCTAGTATCACTGGAGGTTGAAGTCTCATGTTTACAGGGAACAGTACAATTCTGAAGAAAGGAAAGCATCAAAAGTATGTAGGACTATGCTGCATATATGAAGCACAAAACAATACCCACAGGTGAATGTCCCTTTTATTGACACACACTGATCTCAAAATATGTAATTGCAAAAAGCTGTGGTATTTGCCTTTTATTCCATGTGTATTTACAAATATCTACCTAAGTGTGGGTGGTTTATGATAGTTTGTGCTTCAACTCTAGTACAGGCTTACATCTCCATGAGGACTTTCAAGTAGGCTGTTGTTTCTTGGACCAGTTTAGCAAGAGTGCTTAATATTAGACTATAAGGTAAAATAAACCCAGATAATGCCTGTTGGACAGCAAAAGCAAATGAAGGGCTAAGGTGTCAAGGCAAACAGTGGAGGAAAGAGCTGGCTAACTACCCAGGCATGATGGAAAGAGAAGTTTAGTCGGTTGAATGTGATTAAAGCGGGGAAGAACTGTATATTGAAAATTAGAAATTAGTTGACTGGATTTGGGGATACAGCAACTACCTAGCAAATGGGAACAATGCTGTCTGATGGAATCACATAATCTTAGAATAACCTACTTTGTAATGGATCCCTGAAGGTAATCTGGTTCAAGCTACTACTCAAATCAATTAAAAGATAACTTCAAAGTTACATCAGGTTTCTCAGGAACTTGTACATTTGACTTTTATTATCTCAAAGAATTGAAATTCCAGTCCTGTTGGGCAACCTGTTCAAGTGTTCGACCAATATTTTCTTCCTTGTATCTAATCAGAGTTTCCCAAGTTGCAACTTGGGTCCATTGTCATCCATCCTATCTTTTCAGTAACTACCCTTCTGTTCTTCACACTTAACAAACACTGCTGTTTCAGCATCTCCTCTAACATCATGTGCTCCAGCTGCCTGACCATTGTGATGGCACTCTGTTTTACTCTGTCCAATTTGTCAATGTCTGTCTTATTCTGGGCAGCCCAAAATTGGATACAGTACTCCAGCTGCTGTCTCAGAAATCATGTCCTTCAACTTGCTGGCCAGACTGTTTACTAACATAGCCCAGGATGCTGTAGGCCTTCTCTGCTCCAAGGACACATTTACTGACTCATGTTCAGGTTGATGTCCACCAGAAGTCCAGTGTTTATTTCTAAAAATCAGCTTTCTACACAGTCAGCTCCAAGCCTGTGTTGTTGGATAGGATTATTCCTAGGTGCAGGCATTCATGTTTGCTTTTATTGAACCTCACAAGGTTTCTCTTGGCCCTTTTCTTCAGACTACCTTGTGGGTAGTCCACCCATCTAGTCCATACCTCTTCAGTCTCTAAGGATCTTCCGTGCTGGAAGCTTTGCTAAAGTCAAGGGGGGTTAAATCTCATCCTCTCAGTCATTCCCTCCCCTTTATTTACTGAGCCAGTCATAGAAGGCAGTTAGCTGGGTGAGGTACAGTTTGCTTTTGAGAAGTCTGTGTCAGCTGTTTCCAGTCATATCTTCTTCATTTCATGCAAAGTCTTCTGATGAGATTTGTTCCATAATCTTCCCAAAGGTTAGCATAAGGCTGGCCAGGCTACAGTTTTTGCTTCTTTTGAAACTGGATGTTGCATTTGTCTCTTTTCAATCATCAGGGACCTACTCCAATCACCACAACCTTTCAAAGATCATTGTGGTTCCAATTCTTCAGTAAATTGCTCTTACTCTTCTTTGTTTCACAGAGCATAATGAACCACAGACTATACCATATTATTTTATATCTCTTTTGTATCAGATAGGCAATAGTATGAAAGCAATGTTCCTATGTTTAAGTTATCACAAAACTTATTTGCCAGAATGAACAACAGACATTGCTGTATGTTTTCTTGATATTCTTCAGGAATTGCTGATAAAAAAGACATATGCCTTATGCATCAAAGACACTTATAATTTAGTTATTTTGCAGACAAAATAATCTTATTATTCTGTACACAGTATTAGATTTACCACACATCAGCAGCAAGCAAATTAAAATTTCCAGTATGCAGCTCTGTAGACTGGATTAATCTGGAAAGCACTGAGTTCCTGCAGTTTTACCATTAGACTTGGTCTTCCACATGCTATCTTTTGTACTAGGTACTCTGTTTTTCAATCTGAGTAATTACATGTTTTGTATTTGTTTAAAATGGTGTTCAGACTAGCATGCAGAGTTCTGCACAGCAGGAGTTACCTGGAAACCATGGATCAGAGAAAGTGGTTAGCTGAGTGAAGACCTAGATCATGAGATACCTAATCTCCAGGGGTCTATTTGCCTGTATTGGGAAGAGCTGACTTGTTACCACCTTAGAATTTTCTGGATCTGGGATTTTGATGTGAACATATAATGCAAGACTTGCAAGATGTTGAAAGTGGACTTTTGTGGCTTGGCCTATCCTTTGCTTTGGTTCCTGACTTTCTTTGCTGTGACTATTTGATCCCTCTCAGTGTGTAACAAATAACCGTATTCTCACCAAATCCAGCCTGTAATATCTATTTATGTGACACAGCAGAGCCGCTCTGAAGGGTGAATAATTCAGACAGATACATTAGTAATTATTGAAGTTCAAAACCTTTCAGAATATTAAGTCAGAAGAGTACATGAGGATTGAACATATGGGGGGATTAGGCCCTTTGGGCAGGTACAGAGTGTTGGAAATAAACCTGTGGAAATTTTATTCTATCACGTCTGATTACTGCCCTGGAGATCTTTCAGATACACAGGCACAGGGATAATGCCAGAGTGGATTAGCAAAGTCTGATTGCATTTGGTTCCTACTGAGATTTTTTTTGTAATAGGGTTATTTATGTTGTTTTGTCCAGCAATTTGAATTGAATGAGTGGAAGTAATTTAACTTCTGTTCTCTTCCATCAAATTTTGCCTTCTCTTCTCTTATAGTGCAATCATGGAACACAAAGAGCTGTTGAAAGTTCCCTGGGATTGGCAAATAGGTAAGAAAACACTTTACCTCACTGCAGATAGTTGCTGAAGGAGTCATGGAGATACCCAGCATTTGGGGAAGCAGACACAGATTTTCACAGGAACCAATGTTTGTCACTTTTCCACCAGTTACTGCCAAAGGTTGAACCACATGCTTCATCACTGTTCTAAAATGATATGTCCTCCCATTGCCATCCTATGCCTTCCTTGCACCGTTAGGTTAAGCATATGTATGCCATAAGATAATTATGCAGAGAGCTGTGAAGTAAAACAATAATAGGTTTCCAGTTCTAAGATTCAGTGCAACACGTGGGATGAAGCCAAACCTTTTTCAATGAATGTCAAAGGAAGAAAACATAACCTAACAAAAAACCTAAAAAAGTACCTTCATTGCATATTATAGCTTCATAAGCTCATTTCCAAGGGGAGCATTTCTATATGCAAACGGTTAATTGCTTTCCAAGTAGTTTCAGTGGAATATAGCAGATGCGTCTTTTAGACAAGTTTAGGTAGCATTGTGCACAATGAAACTCTTAGAGTGTTCTGCTATGCAGTGGATTGAATTTTCCCATTTCAGTTTTGAAGCTGAGTTTATGATCTAAGACTCCCTTCTAATTAGTCCAACAGATTACTTTAAAAGCAAATTAACATTTAGGACAGTCCTTATAATCACTTTTTTACTGTTTATAACAATGGAAAAAATAAAAGAATACTCATAGTATAGGGCTTATGTACTTAGCAGAGGATTCAAGCTTTGGTAATACCTTGACAATAGTTTGTTATCTAGTTTCAGAATGAACATCAAAATGACACATCAGAAGGCAACTTGATATGTGGGGAATCCCTGAGGACAGGAGATACATGTTATGGAATACACTGTTCTTTTCTTTAAACTTATTTCATAATTTCCTCTCATTGTCATAAACTTTAATAAAAACAGTGCATCTTTCACAAAACACTGCACCTAGAAGTTTTGGAGGTTTGATGGTTGAGCTATAAACTAAATGATAAATCAATTTAAAGTATCCATGGAGAAACACACTCAACTGTGTACTATAAGTATATTGGCCTTCTTTAATCTGAGATACTTAGCATGATTGCATCAGTGTTTGTTTATACTTCATGATAAGGAGCTTAGGGACATAATTAATCTGATACTGATGGAAGTAGCAGTGGTCATAGTGAATTAATCTGCTGTTCATGTGAACTTCCATGGGAGTTCTGTTGTTACTCAGCATCAGTTAAATGTACTATTAAACTAAAGTCTTACTTGTTCTGTGATGCCATTAAAATGTCACTGAAAGTTAGTCACTAATTCTGAAGAGTCCCTGTGCTTTATAAGGAGGAGATCATCTTGGCAAGAGCATCATAGATATGTACTTGTTTCGTTAGAGCAATAACTGGATATGTAATGTAGTTGAATATGGATGAAATGGTGACAATGATGTGTAGTTTGTGTTCTTCCCTGGCTTCCACTGCACTTGGTGTGCTTTCCATTGCATTGGCAGTGGTATGAGGTTGTCAGTAGTGACTGACAGATCTATGTCAGGGTGTTCACAACCTTGTCCTGAATAGTTATCCACTATGACAGACTCAAACCTGCAGTCCAGCAGAGTTAAATCATCAGCCTTCTGAATGGTAAAGTCACTACCTAATAAATAGACAACCTAATAAGTAACTCAAGGTGGCCTGTTGCCACCTGCCATAATTGTGCTATTAAGAATGGATGAGCTACCTTTCAACTGATGTAAAATGCAAATTATTTGATCTAAAGCCGATCTGTTATGTCTGTCGTGTTTAAAACAGGCTGTGGCCCTCCTGGTTTTAATTTTTGAAATTCCTCTGTTATATAGCATAATTTTCACACTTAGTATAAATCAGGGTAGCTCTGTTTGAAACCTTGAAGGTTTAAGTATTGATACTTGCTGCCAACCTGACTTAAAGGAGAATAATTATACTGCTCTGAGTGGTTTCATATGAGACCATGCAAAGTTTTGTAGAGTGATAGGTGAAATGAGAGTAAATAAACTAACATCAGTTTTACTTAAGAGAAAAGACAGTTTGAATCTCCAAGGAAGTGTCCCTTTTTACAGGGCAGTTGAATATTTCTGGATGGTCTTTATTTGAAGAAGACAGTGTGAAAAATCATAACTGATTGCACTTTATCCCAGTGTAATGACAGCTTTTGGAGTAAAAATGCGAAAGATAAAACATGCAACATTCAACCAGCATGCTCAGGAACTAAATGGAAGTTCCCAAGGCATGTTAGTTTTGGTGACACTTGGCTACTTTAGAGCTGTCCCTGCAGGCAGATCCTGCCCATCTGTGTGGAAATGCCTGGTTTTAAGAGAAGTGGGGAAATACTGAGGGTCTGGAGCTTGTTCAGCCTGCAAAAGTGAAGTCTTTGAGGAGTTACCTACAAAGCAGTTACCAAAAGGACAGACAAGATCTTCACAGTGGAACATGGCAGGAGGACTAGAGGCAACAGGTGGAAGCCAAAATGAGAGATTCAGACTGGATAAGAGGAAAATGTTTACCCTGAGGACAGGCAGGCAGTAGAGTAGCTTGCTCAGAGAGGTCATGTAGTCTTCATCCTCAGAGGTTTCAAAACCAGGCTGAGCAAGGTCTTGAGAAACTTGGTCTGATGTTACAGCTGAGCCTGATTTGAGCAGGGTTTGAACTAGGGCTTCCTTCCAGCCTGAATCAGCACGTTTCTCTGATCCTAAGTGCCCAATACAGACACTTGTGAGGCATTCACACCCAACCAAGCAAAATTGGTGACCTTACTCACTAGAGTGAACACTGATAGACAAGATGGGATTCCTTCCACCAACTTCAGATACCTGGGATGTAGACATCTTACTTAAAATTAATTCAAGTCTTAATTTAATTCTCCCTTTACATTAGCAGCAATAAACAGGCACAATATAAATCATACTATGCTAAAGCTGGTGTCTAAAAGAGACTGGACAGTCTGCACCCTAAAATTTCCCAATCACTTCATTGACCACCAATCCTCAGTATGTGTCCAAAGTTAGGTGTAACAAATCCCACTCATAGCTGCCTTTATGCACATTAAGCTTTCAGTTCAGGACAATGCCAGGATGTCTGAAAGGAGACAGTTACTCATTACGAGCCTCTTAGCATTTAAGACAGACCAGCTGATCAGCAGGTCATAACAAAAGCACCTCCTAACTTAACCAGGTTGCTCCTGTTCAGTATCTGAGCACTGAGTCACTTGACGCCAGTGATCCAGTGCCTGGGTAGACAGGCCCCAGCACCTGAACTGCAGCAGTAGTAGCAATTCCCAAGGCTGCCACTTGCAGTTCGTAAGGAACCTGAGGCTCCAAGCCTTTGACTTCAAATATATTTTAAGTCTGAAAACTGGCTCTCTAAGAAGCAGTGTCTGAAAATCATATGACGTTATTTCCAGTTTGCTGTTGTCACTACTAAACACTGTCCAGCTGGTAGATGTTACGTGTAATTTAAGGTGTAAATGAATGACACTTTATATTCACCTCTGATAGGACAGCTGTGGTTTAAGCAATTTTGATTGTACACTTCAGTTCAGATGCTTCTAAGGGACTCAAGCTGTTACAGCCGATTTTGTCCTTTAGATAACTTTTCTAAAGAGTTTTTAACTAAGCGGATCTGCAGCAGATACAAATCATATGGGCTTTTTTTTTTTCTTTTCCCTTCTAATCCCTTTCAGGACTTTGGCAATCAGATTTTCTTCAACTTTCAGTCGATAACAACATGCTCTGAAGAGTTAGAGTGAGTCTAAATTTAGGTTTGTGCACATATCAGCTGGGAATTCCGCAGCATACGGCAACCTAAGAAATATCATTTGCATGAGAGCAGATGAGTGGAGTGTTTGCTGGTTTCTTAACTTCATATTGATTAATTTCCCTTGGGATTTATCAAGTAATAACTGAAGCAATGAATTCTTTCCCAGTAAGTTATTTAGGTTTTTAAATGAAATTAGATTTCTTCTGTAATGTATTTTTATTATATTAGTGTCTAACAATCTAATTTGTGTGAGACATTCTGTAAACATGTAACAAGAAAGACTCTCAGCTCTGGAAAACTTTATTAAGGAAGGCAGACAAAAGCAGATAGAGGAAGAAAGGTGCAAAACTGTGAAGTGATTTGTCAGGTTTGGTGGCAAAATAGAGCTAGGACCTCTGTCATTTGAGTGTTGTCCTCATGCATTCATCCATTGGCTCATTAACTCATATGCAAATACTTTTACATTCAATTTTTGGGTCCATTCCCAGAAAATATTGTGTGCTCCATCCAACTCAGCTGAATGCAGTTGGTGTTGGGGACATTCATCTCTGTCAGGGACTACATTTGACATGTCTGAATGCATAGCTTCATTCAAAGTTATGCTGGAAATGAGGTATTCACTGGTAGTGAAAGACACCAATTTAACACTGCTGTTATGGAGAGCATAGAGAAAGGACTTCATGTCCACTGCTGACATGGTTTTCACTATTTTTCTTACATAATGTTCTTAGTCTCTCCCTATATATATGTTTATCTTAATAATTCGAATCCATGTTTCTTTGAAAATGCATTATTCATTCTTTTCTGAAAACACAGCCTTCTTCCTACCAACACAAGTCATTTCCACAGGCTGTGAAGGGTCACTCTGTTTCTTGTTTCTCTTCTGCAGGCTTGTTGTATGTTGGCTTCAGCGCCTGTATGTTTGGCCTCTACAGCTTTATGCCAGTGGTCATAAAGAAAACTAGTGCTACTGCTGTCAACCTCTCCCTACTCACAGCTGACCTGTACAGCCTCTTCTGTGGATTATTCCTCTTCCACTACAAGGTATGCGGAAATGAGAGATGCATTTGGGTAATAGCAGTATGCCTGAAGAAATGTCATTGTAGAGCAAAGAAACAAAAGAAGGCTCCAAGCTTTGTTAGATGTACACAGTAAAAGTGCAGATTTCTTTTATACTTCAGGTTTCCCACACCAAAATGATTTTTTTTTATGATTCCCAGTTTTAAAGAGGGCTTATTTGGTCTTATTGTTGTGAATTTTGAGTACCTGTTCATCAGCAACTGTACCACTAATTTTATTTTACTTATCAAAGGTAACTTGCAACTGCTGTGACCAGACCCAGGATGGCAGCATGAAGGGAAGGACTCTTCCAAAAATCCCATAGGATTTCTTTTATTTATTTATTTATTTATTTATTGCCTGAGAGCAAGGAACATGCTGAATTCTGAATCATGCTGATTCTGAAATATAATTATCCATGAATTGCACCTTTCCCGTCAACCAAACCACTGGCTTTCCTGTTAGTGTAAATGCCAAATTGTGCAGCAGATATGTGTTGAAGTTGAACTTTTACCTCTCAGGTGTTCTAATATCTAAAATATCTGGCACACATTTTGTCTCCAATTAAAAGAAGTGGCGCTTCATTATTCACAAGTATCCCCCCAGTGTCCATCACATGCAAGTAGCATCAGGATGCTGGAGGCAATTGGTTTGCACCATCATTTGTTCATAAGAGGGAGGTTACTTGATAGATAAAATGGTGGCCCAGAGAAGTGTTAGGTAAAGGAAAGCCTTAAAATTCTGAGTATCTAACCAACTCAAATCAGACTTTGTGATAGTAATGGTACCTGAGTGAATCTGAATGAGACAATGAAAGTTCAAAGCTTCAGAGTTCAATAGAAATTTAATTTTTTTCACTATTGCCTTTTATTTTGTTTTTATGGCTCTAAGAATTTTGCAAAGACAGGAAAAGCAAGTATAGAAACAAAAATTTGACTGACAAAACAATATAGAGGCTGTCTGCTGTTTCATGGGTCTGTCTCATGGTGATTTGATTCTTTGTTCTTTCTGCCTGACGCTTTGAACCCAAAGTGTTTGACATTAGGTATTAGCTGAATATTGTTGTCTCCTGTTAATAATTTTATTTGATACCCATAGCAAAATATGTTTAGCTGTGCTAGCTCACTATTTCTAAGGAAAATGGCTATATGACACTGTAAAATACAGGCAAATTTAATTCCGAAAATGGTGGTGGTGGTGTTCTAGCAAAATCAAACTCTGTTAGAGGGAGAGACTCAAAGGCAGCAGGGGTTGGACAGCTTTGTGCTCAGCATTGCCCATACCTAACAAAAAAAAAGCAATTTAGGAAACCCAAACCTTAAACTTCAGGCCAGAAGAGGAATAAAGAGGGCTTACGATCGAACTGTAATTTGGAATGTGCATNGGGAGAGACTCAAAGGCAGCAGGGGTTGGACAGCTTTGTGCTCAGCATTGCCCATACCTAACAAAAAAAAAGCAATTTAGGAAACCCAAACCTTAAACTTCAGGCCAGAAGAGAAGACTCAGAACAGGCAGGTTTTCTGGTTGAAAGCAAGGTTTCATCACCTGTCCTGATAACTGGTTGAGTTCCACCTCTGAAGTAGCTGATGGTTTCCTCTGCCACTTACTCATCTGATTAGTAAACTGAAAGTCTTTCTTCCACAGTTAATGTACATGTCATGCAGTCTTCTTCATGAACTCCTATCAAACTCTTACTTCAATACACAATGACTACATCAGTTACAAACATTCTTATTTCCAGCATAAATTTACTTGTGGCTTTTGGTCCACTCATTTTTCTGCCAAGAGTATATTTCAGCATAAAGAATGCCCTTGTCTCCTTAGCATTTTACTCCATTGACACACCAATAGGCAGCAGTTTTATCCTCTCTACACCCCTATTTCACTAATCAGAGCAAACCCTTCTCTGCACCTATCTGGTTGTATTTCATCCTTCCTGAGGTAGTTCCTTCAACTCTAGGAGCAGGAAAGGTCCCTCCAGCACCTGGCACAATGCTCTCGTCTCTCCATTTCTCCAGGAAGCCTGTTACCCCGGAGTAAAGCTATATTCACATTTTTCATCACTGCTCTTCCTTGGTGGTTTGTATTCACCCTGCATTCCATATAACTCACATGAGTGTCCCCTTTGTTCTTCCCAGCTGAAGTGCTGATACAGAAAAGACCTTTGTCAGGACATTGTGAAAGGGATTTCACCTGAAATATCACATCAACTTCTCAAGCTGTCAGTGTTTCCTTTTATACACAATTTAGATTGCAGAAGAAAGAGAGGCTATATTCAGAGATGATCTAGATTTAAAAGCCCACTTAGTTATGTGATTCCTTCTTTTGTTGCCATTTTTTTATCTTTAGACAGGTCACCTCCTCCTTTTCTTTCTGGTTTACTATCACGTATCATTTTATATGGGGAAGTGGAACTGTGAAATGTGCAACTTCCAGTCAGTAATGAAGTCTATCCTTAAATGCTCTAAATTAATTCCCCTCCTAAGACTGTGTACTCTTGCTTGTTTTCCAGCTTCTAAAAAGCAGTTTCATTCCCAGCTCAGCTGTGCATCTCCTTCAAACACGTAGCTCCTTTTGCTTATTGCCGCTCTGGCCAATGGGCACAGCCCCACTTCACTGGGAAGGAAATGGCTTTATGCTGAATTAGGATCAACTGAGTGGTTTAGTACCCCTTGCAGAATATAGTTTTATGAGTCTTTCAAGAAAGTTATTCTTTTTTCCCTGCACTGCTACCTTTATTTCCAGATGGGTTTACTGCACGTATAACAGTAAATCTGTGAAAATCCATAGAAAATGCAAGAAATTACTTTAACCGGGTTTTAGAGCCTCTGAAACCAAACTGGGAAAAGATTGTGCTTTAAGTATTTGGATTCGCTAGCATTTGATTTTCCTATCATACAGACTTGCAGCATCATGACATGCAGGACAATGAGTTTATATTTATATTCTTACCTCATATGCAGATACCTTTGTAGCACATTGTACAGTTCCTAGGCCCACAGAAGCTAGAAATACGGCATGTTAACTCGACAGGTATACAGTTAATGTATAATTCAAGATGTTAATTGTTCAAGCTTTTATTGCATTTAAATGTAATGATTTATGACTTGCAATTTGAGGTAGATGACTAAATTGTAGTGCATCATTCTTAAAATTATCTGCATCCCCCAAATAAAAGCTCTCTTTTCAGTTTTTCTGCAATCAATAACTGACTCCAGATACCCCAGTGAATGAAGCGATGTGTCTGGCCTCTTTGGTGGCTGAATATTTACCGCTGCCATAGGATTTAAGTATAAACCTCCTTATCTTCAATTCTTTTTTTAAAATTCTCACCGTATTGTTATATTTGATAGAGTTTTATATTCAAAACTTTCCTAACTCTTTTCATTTCACCTTCTTCTTAGCACAGTCGAATTATCTTCTGCTTTGGTAAACAAACTTAACTTACTATTATTGTTATTGTTGATATCGTTGTTATTATTGCTGCTGTTACCCTGTACCTTCATCTTCACCTCCTGTCTTTCAGACTCATCTTTTGTTTTGATTTGCCCTGGTTTCTTGGTTTCTGTGAACTTCAGTGTTCCCAGGAGTACTAAAGCCAGCTTGCATAAGATTTTTTCCCACCCTACACAAGCAGGAGGGAATCCACAGTGCCCTCCCCTGATGTGGGAAATGAGCCTGCAGAGAAGAGCCAAGGGGCTGCTTTGCCAGTTATGTTTCATCCATGCTTTCTGCCTATAGACATGATGGTAAACAGCTTTGAAACCAGAAGGGTGCCTTATAAATATGTGATACATGCTGTGTAGAGGGATGTCTAAGCATAGCATGGAAGAAATTTCATGTTCTGAGTAACAGGACTGGCCTTGCGCTGTCAGAGACTGCAACAGCTGTTCTTTGTCATACATACACTGACACCAGTGGTGGTGGGAAACTCAGGGCCAGTACTCTGAGTGTATGGGTTGACAGTTTTGTACAACTTGAGTGGTTTTTGCCTATGGCATGTTTTTTTTTACATTTTAGTCTCAGTCTTGGCTTCATTTTTATGTGAATTTTTAAAGTTCATACTTTCATTGGCAAGCTGTATATTGTGCTTTAGTCATTCTAAGCAAACTGGGTTTTCACTAAATAATCTAAGCAGTTTAAGTTTTCCACCAGCTAGAGCATGCATACTGATTGTGTTCTGCGCCAGCAGGTCGAGTCACGCTGTATTACATCATTACCTAGCAAGCCAAGCACAGTCAATTATGTTCAACCTTGGCAAATTCATTCATTATTTTATCCAAGATGCAGCTATAAAAATTCAGAATTTCTGGATATAGTAGCAGTTTCTAAGTGGAGAAAACATATATTTCATAATAAATCAAGGAAGTCTCATAACTTGATTTAGACTCATGCAGAGTATCTGTACAAAGAACTTGGATACACAGACAAACATGATACTCAAAAACTTTCAGCACCAGAAATCTGAAATGATGCTAGCTGAAGCCTTGCTTGCTGATAATGATGCTTCTGAAAACAACCTTTCAATGCGAATTCTAACAGCAGAGTCCCTCCAATGGAAGGGAGCAGATAACAGCTTTCCCACTACATCAATAAACAGGCCATGAAGGAGGCTGGATCTTAGCGTAATGGAGAAGAGAAGGTGCAAGTTGGAGGCAATAGGTTCCAATTTAATTTTTGCCAGCAGAGATCCTAAACAATGTCCATGAATTGGGGATTTATGTGAGCTACACTGAGAAACAATGGTACAACATTATTTCTAGTAGAGCAGGCAGTGCAGGCTGAACAACTGTAAAAATGTATTTTTTACATTATTGCTTCCTCAGTCATAACATTTTGGATATTTTTCTGATGAAATTTGATATGCAAGCTGCTTGACCCATAAACTCTGTTTGAATGGAATTTAATCTCAGGGGACTTTTATCCTAGTAAAGGCTTCTAAGCTTTTGATAATGAGGGTAAATCATATTACTAGTTAATCCTTTACACCATTGCTAATGTGCAGAAACCAATGTGCATGTTTCTCTTTCTTTTCCAGCATACTATATTTCCTACAGTGAGACTCCCTCTTAACAACTGTGTTCCCATGAAGCTGTACTGTCCATATGCCTTTCATCTAACTGGCATTTTAAAGTCTTCTTTTTCATATTTCTTTATATTTATTTCTTTCTTTTATCTGCATTTCTTCCTCCATATTATAATAATAAATTAGAAAATAGTTAGCTGTGTATGTTTAAAGAGCTACCTTGAGGTGGAAATGAGTTAGGTCTGTCTTTGGTCATACTTGAATGTATACTGGTCTGATAGAAACGGCCACATCCACTCACCCTTTGTTTGAGGGTGCAGGATGCTATATGATAAAACAGCTGTGAAGTAAATGAGTAGAAGCTGGAAAATTAAATTACTCCTACCAAGATGTTGCACAGTCTGGCAGTAGATTTTTAACAAAACAGCACAGATATAGCAGCTTTGTGAAAATATTTCATTGTTGAAAGGATCTCTCTTCCTTTCACAGTGTTATCTTGCAATAGATTCTTCAGTTACAAAGCATGAATAGTGAAACATGGGTACTTACTGTTTTGGAGCTGTCAGAAAGAGTATAAAAGATGTGGCATTCCTATTGCAAAAGTTATGATGAAAGCTTCAATTTCAATTTTATTTTTTCAGACACTAGCTCATCATAAATGTCAAGTTCCCTCGATTGTTTTAATGGCTCTTAGTTTGGGATTTTTATTTTGTCTCATGTTAAAAGACTGCTCACAACAGAGCTGGTTGGGAGTTTAATAGCAAAAATTGGTTTTGTTGGAAATAGCTAATTATCAAAAGAGAAATTCTAAGTGGAAATAATCCTGTTTTCAGTATGCTCCCAAGGAAACAGAAGCTGGCATTTCTCAGACCTTGACTGTTGTTTTGCCCTCTCATCTAAGAGATCGCAGCAGTGCACTTTTTCCAACATTTTCAGCCAGGTATTCTAGAACTGGAAGATCTGCAGTACAGAAAACACAAGTTATGCAGTTCCTGGATTCTGGAAGCTAGAGAACAAATCTCAGTTCTGCGTTAGGCAGCCCAGAACCCCAGGAAGGAGCTTTTAAGGTTTCCAGGCATCTGCCATGGAGATAATCCTGTCAGCTGCAGTCAGCAGTTGCCAGAGTTTCCAGTAGGCATACGGTTTGATTTCCTAGCCAGGAACTAGTTCATAATTACAACAACAGAACAGCCAGGAGCTTATCTACCTAACTGCCCATGGGTTTATATTCTCTAACTATGTAATTTAGATTTCTTAATATTTTTAGTGAATGCCTGTTTGATAAGGTTTACTGACAGCACCACTGTTCTGTGCCTTGCCACTCAACACCTGGTTGTCAACTCAGAGTACGGTTTTAGGTTTTTTGTATGAATGCTTAGATAGTCATAATATTTCTTTTCTTTCTCCACCTTTACCCCCTTTCTATTGTGTGTAACATTTGAATCAAATGTTTTTATGTCTCAGTATCACATCTTCCTGCAGAGCTTAAGTATTAAAATGTTAAAAGATTTGTTAGCGATTTCAAAAGAGCTTTTCAATTTGACGTGTTTCTACTCTTTTTAAAAACATGCGTAAGGTAGATATGCAAGTACATTTTCATTTGTATAAGACGTGTTTGAGGCCAGTTGAAACTCGTGTAATCACTGAATAGAACCAATTTCAGACTGAAGTAGTTTATACCTGCAATCCAATCAGCTAGGGGGAAAAGAAAAGCTGCACTGCGTGACTGAGTTCTGCCTTTGGTCATATGGGATAGCAAATTGCCTAGTGGATATTGACTACTCAAAAAAAAACATGAAATGAAAAAAAGAATGTAAATGTTAACTATAGCAAAAAGATGTGTAAAATCAGCCCATTCACAGTCCCCAGAGAAAGAAAAGAGACAGTATATCTGCCTGTGTAATCTACTTAAATTGATTCTCAGACTTGCTTGCAATGAACCACTTAAGGTGCTCTGACCTACAAGGCACTGGGAAAGTGGTTTACTTACCTTATAGTGAGAAGTTGTTATTTTTCAATCAAAATCATGAATAAAAGTTTTAAGTCCTAGCATAGAGTCTATTAGTTTTCTCTAATATTTTATACAAAAGGAAGAGGAACCACAGGATTGCAGATTTCTATCCTTGACATTTCTAAATACAGACAATGTTATGCTGAGGTTCAATATTGCTTTCAGTTATTAAAAATACTCTTTCAATATACTAATAAATATATAATATAATAATTATATATATAATATAATATATAAATATTATAATAAATAATAACTTATATTTAAATATAATGTGTAATATAATAATAAATATAATATACTAATATACAAACAATTGTCTTCAGAGAATGATTTGAACATGGATGAAAAAATAGGAATATGCTTTGACTACTTGAAGAAGGTGATTCACATCACTGTCATGAGACTTGAATTTTTAACACCTTGCAGAATGCTGAGTCCATCATCCCTAAGTCTTCACTGCTTTTTTCACAGGAGTAGGTAAGGGGGAGCAATATTTAGGGAGCTAGGGAGAAATAGGTTTCTCAGTAGTGAGAAATGGTTAGGGAATTGTAATCCAGGATGCTGTTTAATTTTGTATATAGTTTGAAGTCACTGCTGCCCACAGATAGAAGAGGTGATCCCACTAGTCTCTTCTGTCCCTACCTCTGCCCCCACGCTCAACAATGATCCAGACATGGGCACTATAACGACCAAAGGGAGGCAATGGCATTGTACTGGTGGAACATGCAATGGTATCCTTACATTTAGAATAAGGCTTCCATCCATCATGTTCATTTGGAGTTAATATTTGGATATTATTAACTTGAAGAAATGCAAGAAGCCAGGTATGGTAACAGTGGCCTTTGAGAACTTGGAGATAAATAACAGTCAACACACATTACCTTGTTTGAATTAGCTTTCCATTTCAATATGACGAAAAAGTTGTTCAGAGATTTCTTAAATATACCACAAGAGTACATTAGGAAGTTTAATTCTTAGACTCTGAAGGAAGTAAATAGTGTTTTGGAAAAAGTAGCGAAGAGTCATGGGAAAGGTAAAAGTCAGCTTATAATTCCTACCCGATATGAAAAAGGACATATTAATAGAGATCTTCCTGTTACTGGAAATAATTAACTCTTGGATGATAAATCTGTAACAAAACCATATGGGTTTTAAAGATGCTGTTGAGCAGGGGCTGAAAAGAGAAATTTGGGAGAGTGGAGTAACAGAAATGCGTAACAGAGAACAATAAAATGGTTTGAATGAAGTGCAGAAAGCAAAAAATACTGTAACAAATACTGCCTTTTTCATCGTTATAAGAAAAAGTGGAAACAAAAAAACCATAACAGATATCCTATTAAATGAGCTGGATCTTATCACAACAGGCTTTTTCTAAATGATACCCAGTGAATATGAAAACAAAGACCAGGAGTCTCAGTTTCATAATTATTTGTGGGGAAATATTAGAAAGAAAAAGTAAATGAGAACCTCAGCATTCCCTGAGTCAAGCATACTTCTGAAGACATGGACAGTGGGATTGAGTGCGCCCTCAGCAAGTTCACCGATGACACCAAGCTGTGTGGTTGGGTGGATACGCTGGAGGGAAGGAATGGCATCCAGAGGGACCTGGACACGCTTGTGAGGTGGGCTGATGCCAACCTCATGAAGTTTAACCATGCCAAGTGCAAGGTCCTACACCTGGGTGGGAGCAATCCCAGGCACAGCTACAGGTTGGGCAAAGAGGAGATTCAGAGCAGCCCTGTGGAGAAGGACTTGGAGGTGGTGGTCGATGAGAAAATGAACATGAGCTGGCTTCAGGGTGCGCTTGCAGCCCAGAAAGCCAACTGTATCCTGGGCTGCATCAAAAGGAGCGTGACCAGCAGGTCGAAGGAGGTGATCCTGACCCTCTACTCTGCTCTCATGAGACCTCACCTGGAGTATTGTGTGCAGTTCTGGTGTCCTCAACATTAAAAGGACATGGAGCTGTTGGAACAAGTCCAGAGGAGGGCCATGAGGATGATCAGGGGACTGGAGCATCTCCCATATGAAGACAGGCTGAGAAAGTTGGGGCTGCTCAGCCTGGAGAAGAGAAAAGTGCATGGAAACCTCATAGCAGCCTTCCAGTATCTGAAGGGGACCTATAGGGATGCTGGGGAGGGGCTCTTCATTAGGGACTGTAGTGACAGGACAAGGGGTAATGGGTTCAAACTTAAACAGGGGAGGTTTAGATTGGATATAAGGAAGGAATTCTCTACTGTAAGAGTGGTGAGGCACTGGAATGGGTTGCCCAAGGAAGTTGTGAGTGGTCCATCTCTGGCAGTGTTTAAGGCCAGGTTGGACGAAGCCTTGGGTGGCATGGTTTAGTGTGAGGTGTCCCTGCTTATGGCAGGGGGGTTGGAACTGGATGATCTTAAGGTCCTTTCCAACCCTAACTATTCTATGATTCTAAGTACAATGAATCTGTTGAGCTACATACTTCAGCAGTAATTTGCAATCCAAAGGTGACAACAACAACAATAAAAAAAAGTAATGAATTAGCAAGGCAGCAGCTGCATTCAAAAGCTTAAATAAGGCTCAGTTACTGTGCATCTACAAAGATTTTCAAAATATGATTCTTCAAGTTGAATGCTATTTCTATCTTAGCATATTGAAAAAAAGCCTGGAAGTTCCCCAGAGATGTAGAAAGCAAATGGTAGGGTTAAATGCAATAGCTGCATTATAAATTTGGAGCTTTCTTAAAGTATTGAGTAAGTCCTTGTTTCCAGAAGAGAATATTTAGGAAGTGTGTTAAGAATTGTGCCTCGCCATCCACATGGTCTATGGGCCACCAGAAACAAAAATAAAATTGGAAATTAATTAATTTCTCTGTTTTGATTAACTATCTAGATTGAAGTGCTTACTCCAGTTGTGCCTTCTGGCAGCCAAATTAATGAATGTTACAGACATACAGGGTTAAAGCATCCAAAATGAAAGAATGGGCCACCAGGCAGACATAATGTCATTCAGAAGTTATTGCTTCTACATGCTTTCAATCTAAGTAGTAAGATATTTTATTAACCACTAGGAAGTCTTCAAAAAGCATCTTCTTTTTTCCTAAACTCCCACTTCCTACTAAACTGTAAGCTTTCAAACCCATAATATGGGATAGATGCTTGTTATCAGAACCGCTGCTAAGCAACTTAACCTTAATTAGCTGGACTAGACTTCTGGAGTTATTTCCACTACTGGCATGTGTTAAGTTTAGCAAGCAAGAGTATCTGCTCTTTCATGTGTTCCAAAGGATCATAATCAATCTGAAGGAGATTAAAATACCTTTGATTTAAAGTAATCTGGATTTTGTATCTTAAGTACAAGATCAGAACTTGTAGGGGAGAGCTCCAGATGCAACTGGGAAAACCACCCTTTTAAAAAAATAGCTAGAAATAAATAGAAAACAGTGAGTACAAAATAATCACAAAACAAAACTGACACTATACAGGTGAAAAGGGCTAATTGCTATAAAAGATAAACCAAGCTTGGCAATGAAGGTGACAGTGAAACAAACAGCTGAAAGTTATTTTTGTATATGAAGAGAAGAAATACTTTCAGTATGGAAAGACAGCAGAGGCTAAAGTTAAACAACCTTTAGTCTGGAACCAAAATGAAATCAGGACCTTTGTCATAGTCAGGAAGAACAAGAGTTAAATAGGAAAGCAATGCACAGTAGTTAGTAGAAATATAAATTACTAAGTCAGAAGTAGAAACAGAACACAATAATCTGAGTTCTTTCAAGCATGGGAGTATAGGGAGTTGGAAGAGTTGTATATGAAGTAGGCAATAAACTAAAATCAGAAGTGGACACCAGGGAGAAATAATTAGGCACATGGAAATAAGCAGAAAATTGGATAAAATATGACCTGGTACACATGAAGGTGAATCATCCAATCTAAATTTCCTGTCTGATAAACTAACAATTTTTTGTAGACAAAAGGCAAATGTAGATCTAATCTGTAAGGCTTTTATACAATGTAGTGTAGAAAATTATCAATTAAACTAAGGAACAGGATTAGCACTGTAATGATGGGAAGCTAGGTGAGAAACTTGTTAATGAGGATAAAGGACAAGGCAACATGCTGAGAGAGAAGCAGCTTGCTAGAAGGACCTTTTCACTGATGAAAGTCAGAAAGAGTTGGTCTGAAGACTGGCCTTGTATAGTGACTGCAGTAATAGCTTTGGCACCTCAGTAGGAAGGAGGGTTAAAATAATCAGGCAACCAGAATTGGATGACATTGAGAAATGCAATGAAGCACAAAGTGCAAGGTAATGTCTGTGGCAACAGATGAAAGGAATTTAAGCACAGTTGTGGCAAGGCTGTTTCCAAATGGGAAATCGAGGTATTTCTAGCATTGATGGAGAAGTGCTAATGCCATAGAACAGAACAACTTACCATATAAGAACAGCATTTTTTTGCTGTAGCTACACACTCTTGTGGTCAAGCTCAAGAGGGCCAGACAGAGCTTTTTGTCTTACGTACTCCAAAGCCTTGACAGGATAAGTGTGTGTCTGCTAAGAATGTACTGAATGTGCAAATCCTAAAAAATGTTTGTTGTATATAGCATAACTTCGATTTCTGATGAACTGGGAGGGACGGTCATACCTCAACATATATAAACTAAACTGTAAATTCACAGGGAGGAAAGCAAAATTATTTGAGCTAAAGATGTAAGAATATGTGGGTGGAATCTGGTAATGCATCCATTTAGAAAATAAGGGGATTTTTTGGCTATTTTAGCAGAGAGGTTCAAGAACAGACTTCAAATAGATTAGGGGGAGTGGACAAAAGTCCTTATAATGCTTGCAGGAGGACAGGGAGTATTTGCCAGATGGAATATGTGATCTGACTCTGCAGTAAGGAGAGTGTGGGGTTGGATTCAGTGGCTTAGGACATGCTCTCTGTTGTGGCTTCCTTGTGTGCCTGATTTGTGAGTTGACTCAGTTGAGAGCTCTTGGAACTCCTGAAGTTTGGCCTCATGCTGCTGGCAGCAAACATGCCAGACTATGGAGAGCCCCAGTGTGAAACAGCCACATCACACTCCCTTAGACAGCTTACAGAGTCACTCATGGTAAGAATAGCTGCAGCTGTGTATTCCTTGTTTCTCAGGGTAGGAGTGCTCCCTGTTTTGTGGCTGAGAGAAAACAATTACATGCTGGAAGACTGCTGTAGGAATATATTGTTAGATTCAGCAGGAAAACATAAATAATCCAAGATGGATCAATTATTGTACCTTGGTTTTGAACACACTGAACACAATTAGCCACATACACATTATTTGAAAATCAAGTAGAGCAGACAACTGTTACTATATTAAATACTTGCACACAAAACCAGAAAGCTGCAGAGCAACTGGGAGCCAACAGGGCAAACCAGCAAAGAATATTGAAAGCTGAAAGTGGAGAGTGTAAATTGATTTTATTTTTATAAGCTCTTCTATTGTGTTCCTTCTTTCTGTATTAAGAACATTTAAAAGGATAACTGCTTTACCACTCTCTTGCCAAGTGATTGATATGAAATAACCAGAAAAGTTAACCAGAAATAACCTTGTCCCACAGTAAGGATGCTCACAGGAAATCAGAGCAGTGTAATATGAGTGTTTTAACTTCACATAAAAATCTCTGTCTTATGTAGGTAAGATTAAAACAGGTTGCAGGACTCATTCTACCTTGCACTTTTTAATTAGATAGACTGCTGGTACCACAGGCATACTGAACATGGGCTCATTTTATCTCTGCATCTGATGGCAGAGGCGACAAAGGAAACCAGAAGACAAAGCAGCATTCCCATCTCTCCTGGCACCTAGGAAATGAAGATAAGACATTTTCACACAAACATGTTGCCCTAACAGGCACATATTTAGAAAGGACAGACAATTATGATTTTTTTCTAATGGTATTTTTTGAGAAGCATGAAATCATGCAGATTTGTTGTAAAACCAGTATTTGGTCAGAATTTTTTCTCCAAAAGCTATCAGTTTTCTCTGTAAATTTGTTTTATTCCACCAACGAATTCTAGGAAAACTATGAAGTTTCCCAAATTTTAACAGGATATGTGGTGACAGTTTTCTGGTAACCGCCTCATTTTTTTCCTGTATAGGTAACTTCATCATTTGAGAGGTTAGGACTTTCCCACTGACCACCATCTTACCAGTTAAACTGTGCCCATCAGCAAATACCATGCAAGGATTAAAAAAGAGGGTGCTGCTGTAGGACAGGTGTGGGGCACTATGTTTTACCTACAGTAAAATACGAAAGCACTAAGACAAAAATCCTAGATACTCAACTGGAAAATACAGAAAATGTGTCATATAATTACTATAATCACATATAATCACAATTCCTATGCAGCATTTGTGATTCAGTTTAAGTCATAGTAATAACATTTCATCTGAGTTAAGAGCATGCTGAGGATGCAAGCAGGCAGAAGAAATTGAGAAGTATGGCCCTTCTTTCATGCATGAAATGACAGAGAGAAAACTTCCTTTAGCTTCTTTGTTTTCACTAAATGGCAATGAGGCCAGTGTCAGGTTTTCACTGTCACTGAAGCAAGGCAGATGCTTCTTGCTTTGGGTTCTTATTGGCATGAGTAACAATGATGTGTTGAGACATGTCTGCAGTGCAAGCCTCCTTCATCCAGTGAAAAATTTCTATGTGACTGCCAATGGGCAGGAAAGAAAAGAAAAAAGATGTGGAAGAGCTAGCTACAAATTTCACCTTGAATCTCAGCTGCATTGGGAGGGCAAGATAGGAGCTTAAGTCATCACTTAAGATTATATCCTCACAGTTTTCTTTGGAAATAGCTGGAGGTTGTTAAAGTGCGAAGGTGATGCTAATCCTGCCTGTAGTGTGCAGACTCACTGCCCAGAAGTTACCATTGTTACTGAAGCTGTCCAGTGCCCCTTGGTACCCTTCTCAGCAGGGGAACAACACTCAAGTATTCCAGCTTCTGCAGTTGGAGAGCTGAGAAGGCATGCTAAACCATATCCTCAGTCGTTTGGATCCCTTCAGAGATCTCTAGATTGAAGATCTGAGAATTATAGCAGAATGTTTAAAGATGCTGGTGGATGAGTTTTATCTGTTCAAATACAGTCTGGAAAACCTAGCAGCTTTTCTGGTGTTTGGTGCTATTTGGATTTTACAAAATGGCTGCCCTAATTTCTGTTGGTGACAAAGATGTATCATCACCTGCCTAGAGCTTAGCTCTGCAGTCCACTTGGGAAGATGTCTACCTATTCCTGGGAAATGTTCTGCATGTTAACTTCCACCTGGAATCGGTGATCAGCCAAAGGCCAGGTCTTTATCTCTCATCCCTGAATGTAGACAGAAGTAACTGAGGCTGAACCAGGAAATTGTTTTCCTGATAAAAAGCAGGGCAGACCCTAAATCCTGAAGGGACATCTTCTTCAAAGGCTGGGGCAAAAACAGTTTGTCATAGTTTCAGTAAATCACAATCCCAGCCTAAGAGAATTTTGTCCAGATCCTCATGGGTCTAAGCTGAGGGAGTTACCAGAGAGCTATGACTAGGATGCTGGCTCTCATTTCTATTGATAAAATAATATGTTTGTAATATCCAGCTACACAAGTGAAAGCACTGTGCAAATCCATAGCTCTCAGAGCCCTCACCCTTCCTGGTACTGCTGCCAACTGGAGAGTGTATGCATCCCACAGCGCAGCTTCTGGGCTTGGTCACAGTGAACTTCATTTGCTATATCAGAGGTGAAAATAGAAAACAGTGTGAAAAGAAGCTGAGTCTTTCAATCAATTCATCGAACTGAGTGGAAATATCTGTGTGCTATACAAAAGATAATGACAGAAATTTGGCTTTAACTCCCTTCGCTCATCCTGCCCAGGTACTCATGTGTGAAATTACCCAGGGGGTAGAGATGTAAGCCAGTGCAGGAACCCCTATTGGCCTTATCTTTCATGGGCTGTGCAGCATATGCTGCAAACTGAATTAGTTCAGAAAACAGAGAAGTTCATCAGACTGTACAGACCCACTGATGGTAATAAGAAGGTGGCAGAAACAGCCTGCCTGGAGATCATAGGGAGTGTCAACAGAAATATTGAACTAAATGAATTTCACCTGATAATGTACATTTTGTTCCTCTTCATCAGTATAATTCTGAGGAGATCACTTCTCTCTAATATTTAAAATTTGAACTAATAGACCTGAATTCTTGGTTTTTTTGTCAAAATGTGGAGAACTTCTAGGCGAGGTAAGGGAGAAGTCACTTAATTCATTTCATGACAATTCTAAATTTTCATTAGTCCTATAACAAAAAATTCATTTTAAAGCCTTAAAAAGCACAGTTGGTTTCTGTAGGCTAGGGGTTGGGCTTTGTATTACCTACCAAGAGATTCACTCTGTGGCTGCTGTTGTCAAATACAAATAGAACTGGAGCACTGCAGCTCCGGTAGTCTGCTCCTGTAGACTATTTCCTGTTCAATGGACCGAGTAAAAAGAATTTGCATTTTCATAACCATTGTAATAATGGTTGTGATCATTGTCATGATAGCTGAGTGATAAACCAAAATTAGCAAGTCATTGAGTTTCTTTGTCTTTATGGGCTTTTCTGCAGACTCGCATCTGTCTCTTTTTGTCATTTTGGATATTGTTTTGCCCTAGTGTCAGTGGTAATGTGGATGTGGACATCTGTGACAGTCAGAACTACTTGTCTGCAAATTCCCTCTGCAGCAGGCAATGGTCAGTGCAACATTTCCTAGCTGTGATAACAGTGATTTTTCTATGCCCTTTCCTCAGGCTTTCCCTTCTAAATTCCTGACCTGTGTACTGAAGCACGACTCTCTCTTTCAAGACCCAGGCATGAATTCACTGCTTTCTGAACAGCTTTTCTTTCTTTTTCCTTCTACCCTTACAGTCTTATCGCTATTCAAGACAATGAAATCAAACACTCTTTGCTCCCCATCAAGAAGTTTCTTTTGCACCCACCTTCTCAGGTGGATTACTTTAAAGCATAACAAGTGGAAGTAGCTGGAGTATTTTAGCCTAATAGTTTGATGATATATGAAATACAAGTTTTGTATTTCATATTTCATATATGTATTTCTATATTTTATATACTTCTATAAAGGAATATAGAAATACTTCTATAAAGGAATATAGAAATACTTCTATAAAGAAGTAGAGGACAAGAACTAGTGGGAAGTCAATTTTGAAAAGTTTAATAATTTATTCTAGATTTTAAAAATTGTAAGTATTCAGATGCTGACATCTTCATCTTCTTTATTTTAGACATCTTGTGATGCTTGACTTCCAGAATGCACAACTTTGATTCACTTGCAACAAAAATACTGTATATAAACTAAATTTCAGATGAGTTTTGTAAACTTCATTCACAATTGTATAGAATCATAGAACAGTTAGGGTTGGAAAGGACCTTAAGGTCATCTAGCATTGTTGTAAGGTATTTCATTAAAAATTAAAAAAAAAAAACAGACAAACAAAAAACCACAACAAGCCACTGCAAATATGTTTGGGTTCTGCTCTTTTTCAATGTAAAAGATTTTGTGCATGGATAACAGAAAATCAGCATGATTTCACCATGTATGTAGTGTGGTGGTCAACTAGACCTTACTGCAGCAGTGGTTTTCTAACAGGGTGTTGCATGAGCGAGCTGCCTGCTCCTGCATCTAAGTCATCAGATACCATTAGCTCTTCTGCTAAGCCTGACTGGCGAATACATTCAAGTACTGGGTCCCTAAAGAATGTCTCTTAAATAAATACCAGAAACATCCACTCACCTAGAATCAGTGTGGGTTTTGATACACTGAACAAATCCTTGTTACAGATGTTATCTTGTTACATTGGTCTAGGTTTTGCTTTGTTTGTTTATCTTGAAACTGACAGGCACCTAAAATTGGCTTGTTATACACCTAAAATTAATGGTAGTTTACTGTAAGCTATTTTCACAGCAGGTAGTAACATGTCTAGAGAAGACACAGGTTATATGTTTTCCTAATTTTTAAATGTTTGTGTGTTCCATATTGAATACTTCCAGTTGGGAAAGCATTTATAGACACCCAAATATCAGAGTGGAGATCTGATAATATCATGGTGAGATCTGTAGGGCTGGTTTAACTGTTTGATTTGACTGCTCCATAAGTTTTGTCAGATGCCTTTCACATCAGTGATGAAATCTGAAATGTTACAGTAACTGGGACACTTACTTAAGTTTTCTCTGCAAAAGGAAGTTCTCCTTTGAGGATGATATCCCTATTTTCCATTTTTATTCTGTAATCCCATCTTTATTCAGTAACAAACTGTTACTGTCTTTTTTAAATGGAGAGGAAACTGAAGGTTATCTAACATCATTTCAACAAACAGTCCCAGGACCTGAGAGTGTTAGGTCATTGATTTAATCATAAATCACATAGTCTCTCAAGAAACTGTATGATAAGCTAGAGAGTTGGGCTTCACCCTGGAGAAGAGAAGGCTCAGGAAGACCTTAAAGCAGCTTTCCAGCATCTGAAGTAGCCCTATAAGGAAGGAGAGGGACATTTGACAATGTCATGTAGTGACAGGATAATGGCTTTAAGATGACAGAGGGTAGATTTAGATTAGATATTGGGAAGAAATTCTTTACTGTGAGGGTGTTGAGGCACTGGCACAGGTTGCCGAGAGAAGCTGTGGCTGCCCCATCTCTAGTGTTCAAGGCCAGGTTGGATGGGGCTTTGAGCAACCTGGTCTAGTAGAGGATGTCCCTGCCCATGGCAGGGGGGTTGGAACCAGATGATCTTTAATGTCCCTTCCAACTCAAACTGTTCTATGATTCTATGATATACACATGTGCCTATATATATAGCTATATATATAGCTATATTAAAATTATTTAATGATACAGAAATATGAGTTATTATTTGGTTGCTTACTGTGGGGTGTGCGAGACCCTTTAGCTGATCTGAGCTGAACAATTTCTACCTATGCTACTCTTTGAACAGCTTACAGTTATCCTGTTTACCATGGAGGGAAGTGGGATTTGGAGAGGTGTACAAGTTTGGATACTTTGAAAACATCTTTTCTTAGATGAAATATGATTTGTTGAAAGTGAAAAACAAGTCAGAAAAATGAAGCACAATATTATTCTTCAGTAGCTTTTTAGCCAAAGAAAGGAATTGCACACTTCCTGAGAGCCTGCAATTTGATACTGCAGTTTTGTAGATGGTAGCAATTAAAACTGATCTTCCCTTGCTCAGTTTCTTAGGAATAGCTCTTTCTGCTGGTTTTGAATGTCTCTCTCTTGCTTTCTGTTAATAGTGAATCTCAGCAGGTCAAGATAAATAAACCCTCTAAAACGTACCTATAGACATAGCAGTACAGTGTGCCTGTAGACCTTACCTTCAATAAACTATGAAGATTTCAGCTAGAGGCCGAGAAACACAGTACATTGAACAACAGTTTTTGTATTTGATGAACTTAAGTCTGCATCTTCCCATCACACTGCGGGCTTCACTGCCATACTAGTAGGAGGAAAATACCCGTTGATTTCAAGGGGCTTTGCGTCAATCTGATGGTGTATTGAGAAAACCCAGAGATCTCTCATATACCTACAGTATGTACTCCTGTATTAACCTTACTAGCAGCCCTTCTATGCCAGTGCTGCAGAGAGCTGCTGGAGAAAACAGTTCAGCCTGAACCTTGTTTCTGAGGAACCTATAGATGGAATTGTTGTAGGACTTGCTATAGGATCCAGGTCTCTGCACTAGCTGTGCATAGATACCAAAGACAAATGATTCACAGGCCTTTGTTTAGATTTCCCCAGCTTTGTCCAAACCCTTTCTCCCAGGCTGGAGAGCTGCCACTGCAAGGGACACTACCATGGAAGGAATATTACCAGGCAAGAGCCCCCTGGCAGGAAGCCCCAGAGAGGAATGAGAAATATGGCCGGGAGGAAGACTATACATTAGAGCTGGAGCCATGAACTAAAGCAAAGTGAATTGGTTTTGGCTAGGCAGCCCCTAGAGCAAGAAAGAAGAGCATGTTTAGCTGCTGGAAGCTCCACATACTCCTCACAGCAGGACACAAGGCAATCACAAATCTGTCTGGCACTCTGATTATACAGTGAAGCAAAGCCAACTGGCTGTCCAGGGTGAGAAATTCAGGCATAAGGTGGGAAAGAGGGACAGTGGGAAACTAGGGAACTAGCTCCTGGCTTGGGAGACTAGATGCAATTGGCTTCTGAGTTTTGCTATGGCTTAGTCAAATCCACTGTTGCCAAGTGGTACACAAGTTCACATGCAAAGAGGAAGTGGGGAGGAAAGTGCTGAGAGCAAAATTGAGCTGAAAATGGGGAGATAAAACAATTGAAATTATTGACTTGGGTTTGATTGCCACATGGGGGAGATCTAAGCCTAAACAGTCCTTTCAGAGCAGTGTCATGTGGGAGGAATTCTTCAGCAGAAGCAGGGTGTCCACACTGTCTTTGTGCCTGATGGGACAGCTCGATGGTTATTACATTAAATCATACTGCCAGATGACACATGAAGACCTGGTGACATTCCTGGAAAAAAGCAATTAAGAGCTGATGAAAAGCAGAACTCTTCCTACTCTGCAATCATGGCACAATTTAAACTTTCCCCATGATTATACTGGCTGTGGGAAACAAAGCCACATACAGATATATCACCATGGGTTCGATATCCAATGTAACACTATGGGTTCTGTGTCCAAAGCTTTCAAAGATACTGTGGATTCTGTAAAAAAGCCAAATGCTTCCTTTTGTAGGTTATTAAATGACAACAAATTAACATCACTAAAAAGTTAGCTTTTTAAGTAAAGTTTTAAGTAAAATTTGGTTATCCATTTTGTGCCATGCTAAAGTGATCCAGAGGAAATAAATTGAGCATCCGTCAAAGCATAGTCATTTAGGAGTAAAAAACCAGACTTGCAGATACCTTCCTGTAAAATAGTGAGGTACTTCATAAAGCAGCTAGTAACAGGTTGCAGCTGGTTGTTGATGTTCAAGTACAGATCCCTGATAGTTGCAGAATACAGACATGTTTTAAACTCCTACTGAATACAAATCAATTCTATATCCCTACCAACCTGCTGGTGACACAATTTGTCCTTCGTGGCTTCTTACACACAGCATGCAAGAAGAAATAACTTGTAGTCTATGATCAAGAAACAAGTCAAATGGTCTTAAAGCCATTTATGTGTCCCCCATAGTAGGAACTCAGTACTGAAAGCTGATATACAATGATCTGTGCTTTTGGAACCCTGCCTTTGCCTTTATGTTTATCTGGAAGAACTAACGCACTACCAGAAACGTTATTTGTGTTGTATTTTTAGTCCAGGCACAATGGGTCTGTACATGTCAGAAAATTCAGGCTGACCTCTGGTCCACTGAAGCTGTGTACCAATATATGTGTTCTTGAGCTTTTGGTTAACTGCCATCCATATATACTTTCAAACCTCTTGAGGTCAACCTACAGCATATTCACAGCTGAAGTTCATCCTGTCCAAACTCACATTAAATCTTCTAGCATCTGCTTTCTTTTTACAAGCCAGAGAAGCTGCTTTTATGATAATAGGTATTTTTTAAAGCATATGGGTTTTCAATGCTTGTTTAATTGTTTATTTGATTACATTTTTGTATTACCAACAGCATGTTATACTTCACAGACATGTGGTTTAGCTGTGATCAACTTCAGATTTGTCTACTACCTGTCAGACATCTGTAGATGATAGTACGCTACACTGGAGCTAAAGAAACTTGAAATCAGATAAGTAATTGTCAGAGACGTAGTTTTGTCTAAAAGCATGACAAAATTTGTTTTGGATCTGTGACCAGAATCCAGCTTTCCCAAGTCCTACCCAGTTAATACTTAGTACGGCTGGGCCATGGCGAGACATCGATTATCGGTTGGTTATGGGAGACAGGAGAGTTGATGGGATCAAAACAACTTTCAGAGAGATATTCCCATAAAATGTCATCATTGCTGTTATAGGGGGTTTATTCTGTGCAGTGCATTCCAAAACAAGAATCTGTGTGTACCCCTGCTTGTGGGCCTTTGTGAGCTCAAGATAACTGGTGATGTGTCTAATGACTCTGTTCTTATTTCTGCTTAGTTTTCAGGACTTTACTTGTTGTCATTCTTCACCATCCTTGTTGGGCTGGTGCTCTACTCCTCCACATCCACCTATGTAGCCCAGGATCCTCGGGTGTACAAGCAGTTTCGAAATCCTTCAGGACCTGTTGTAGACCTGCCAGCAACCGGCCAGCTGGAGCCTTCGGTAACATACACCAGCCTGGGGCAGGAGACAGAAGAGGAGCCTCATGTCAGAGTTGCTTAAACCCAGGGCCATCGATCACCTACTGATGATTCAGTGGAGCTCGTATATCCACTATCTCTGTATTGTACATAGAGAAAGGTATTTACCAGGTGCAGTTACACCGGTGAGCTGCAAGGTAGCAAATAAGGAAAGCTCATAAAAATATAAATTACTTGTTCCAGAGTGTTCATTGCAAGGAGATGCCAGTCCCTCATTTACGATGTGAGCAGCATGTTTGCAATACAAGCTGCTGTATATGAATCAGTTAATGTCAAACTACTTGTGAAAGATACTCAGCATCTAAGATGAAATTACATAAAGAAGTTCACAGAAGGCTGTTTCTGCACCCACTGAGCGATATGTCTAAGCCAGACCAGCTATGGAAAAGCTGCCTTTTTACAGCAAATACACATGTGCAGTCCACTGTTAATTTCTCTCTAAGAGTTGTTTGCACAAAGTAGATGGGTTAGTTATGGTAGCAACAGCCTGACACACTTTTACTAGCTCCTTGGATATGGTGAGGGAAAGACAATTAATTCATCTGTAGTATCTGTCTAGTTGTCCTTTCTAGGTAATCTGCTCCATGAATCCAGAGAAGGGACAACTTACAATATCCATCTCTATTCTAGGAATAGGTATAAGGCGAGCATTTTAGCCTTTCTATATTTGCAGAAGTGAAGTACTCAAGCATTGACCTCTCTGTGATCCGTGGCAGATTTCCTAGCAGCTGAGGTTCTGCGTGAGGTGATGGAGAGTTAGTTTCTTTGTAGTCGTGACTTAACACGGATTTCTTACTTTTTAAACTTTAATCTGTAAAGAGAAAAACACATTTTCTAGTTTCCTGTGTATTGTACCTCTCCATGGTAAGATGACAAAACCATGTGGATCAGGGCACTCGTTTTAGATACTTGGTGCATCGAGGGTGCCTTCTGCTGTTCCAGGTTGCTGAATCTCCTGCAGTTCACTATTCTAACAATAGCTATTTAGAAATGTGTCTGCTTTTTTTACCAAAACCCACAAATTGTAAAAATCAGGAAGATTAAGCAAGGAATTCATGAGCAGAAAGTGTGGACCATCTGCTGGTGTTGCTGCAATACCACAGAGGCAGTCATACCAGCAGGGTGCAGCCAGTTATTTTTCACCAAGTACAAAACTAGCAGAAGAATTCAGCAGTTTACTTACATTCCTGGAGACATGTGAAAATAGTAACGGTGTGCTCCACAACTCTACTTCTACCCCAAGAGCCTTATCAGAATGGGGGATATCAGTCACCACCACAAAGAATCCATCTCTGCCTGTATGTTTGCTCTTCCGAGAGCTCAGTTAAAGGAAATTAGTATTTCAATATCCATCATTTATTTGCAATTTAAAATTAAGGAAGGAAGGAAAGATGTTCTTGGATCTAACAGATAGGAGAGGGATCCACAAGAGCTTTGTTGTGTTCACAGATCTGCCACATCTCTGCATGATCCTTGGGCATGACTTACCTTCTGTGTGGCTGTTTCCCAATCTCTATAGATGGGAATAATCATATTTTACCTACCTCACAGGGGTGCTATGGGACCAAGTTATTTTAAGCTGCTTCAGGATCTTCAGAAGAAAGGAGCTTAAGTACACAATAGCACTGTAAAAGTGTGTATACATTCATTGTATTTGAAAATTGAGTTTATGACAGGGTTGATGAATATTTAGCTTGTGGACATAGAAGATGAATTTGATTTGAATGCTATTCTGCTGAAGAAGCCTGTCTCAAGTGAAAATGTAGGGCTTCATGTTTGAAAAATACAACTTACCTATTTCTGTTTTAGAAAGAAAATCAATCTGTACTCTGGAGATTAGAAAGGCCACACAGTTCAACCAAGCAGGATGAATTTCTGCTGAGGTAACATTCATCTTTTATAGTCCTGTTCTGCTTTAATATAGAAGGGACTTCCCTGAAGCAGACTAGGAGAAGTATGTATGCATAATATACAAGAAGTGGCAAATGCCAGAATGCTACTGAACAGCAGAAGTATGTTGTATCTTATTCTCACCTTGAAGGAGGAGATTTCTGTCCCACTGTGTTTAGGCTGCCTGACACCATCCTCCTGCAGCTGAGGGAAGGGTCTGCAGCATTCCCAAACTGTGCCCAAAACTGACCCAAAAGCTTCAGTTAAGATGGGTTGGTTTTAAACAAATATATGATTTTATCCACCCAACCTTCTGTTTATTTAATGTTTTTAGCACTGATGTTTCCAAGTTTTTTTCTCTTAAATCATTGAGGATTCAAATAAAAAAAAGACTCCTACAGAGAAACAGGACTCCATGTTCTGGGGATGTTAAGGAAAGTCTAAATCCTACAGGCTTTAAAAAAAAATGAAAAACACACAAGAAACATTAAGGTGCATAGGGTGGAAGTCCAGGTGGGAAGTGCATAATGAGGTGAAGCCCTGATGAACAGGGGCCAGCAAGCATCCTTCAGTCAATCCCTGGCAGAGCTTTGACTTGAGGTGGGTTTTGTACATTTCCCAGGAGCAAGGGGTTCTGGTTACAACCACCATGGCTCCCTCAGTTACCCAGAACCACACTGATGGGAACCTGTCATTTTGGTCTTTTTTGCTACCTTTATACCAATTAAATACCTTTCTCTGAATATTTGTCCCTGTGTTGGTCTGAGAACCTTGAGGATTGCGTGCGTGTGTGTTTCATGTTTACAGTTCCTTCCTTTTGCGTAATTGTTTTGGTTAATTCCATTATTAGTATTTATTTTTAAGCCAAATGTTTGTGGTCCTTCTGCCTCCCCCTCCTCATTTTTCTGACACTAACTTGTAGATGTTTGTTAGAGTCTTCTCAGAAACAGCAGGGCAGGAGGCATCTCCCGACCAGGTCACTGGGCTGGGAGTTTCTGCTTACAAGGGTTTGTGATCCACGAGTGGCTGAGAGGCACCATCTGAAGCAATTTTTACAGACTATTTTCAAAAGCTCTGTTGTACGGAAAGAAGTTACTAATGATTCGGTGTGTACTCTACACCCAGCCAGCATCCCCTGTGATACTCACACAGGAGGAGTCTGATGTGCAAAGTGAGGCTGCTTCACTGTCTGTTGAACAAGGTGGATACTTGGGTTACCACCAGTGTGCTCGTGCTAGATGAACCATAAAGGGAAAACAGTAGTAGAGCTTTACAAGTGACTGTGTTGACTGAAAAACTGAGGTCTAGTAAAGGAAAACCTTACTTCTACCTGCTTGTTTTCTGCAGTTCAAGACCTCAGTGTGCACCAGCAAAGGTTCTGCTATCTAACCGGCAGCTATCTACTCTCTATGTCACGTAGGACGTCTCTTTCTCTGTATAGCTCCTTGCCTGAACAAACTGAAACTCGTTATACTGCTGGCCTTGAGCAGCCCTTGGCAAGACTGATGTAATTTTCTGCTACTGGATGAAAACCTCCACTGGGAGACAGACCTTGTCTTTGTTCCAGCTATAAAGTTTGGAAACACACAACGATAGACCAAGCAATTGAAGACTTTGCACCACTGTGTCATAAGAAGTTTCAATGTATAGTGTAGAGATTGCTAACTTGTGCTATTAACACTTTGACAAGCGTGTAGTAACGTTTTCTTTCCTTTTTTTTTTAAACCATTTAGTATTCCTGAGCTAGCTACAAATACAAATTTTACCCCATGGGTAGGATTTTATTGTTAAATGCCATAATAAAGCACACTAATCTTGACAACGCAGATGGAAATATGAACCAAAACCAAAACTGAGAAACAGAATCCCAACCCCCAATCCTGCATCAAAAAGCTGAACAAACCTTTCTCCATTTTGATATTTGCATGCACCTATATGGACTGGCTGTGGCAATGTAATGCCTGTATAATGTTTTCAAATAAAAAAAATAAATGCTTTATGAAAGCAGGGGTTATTGGTTTCCTTGCCTGTTTCCTTTGTATTTTCTTAGCCTGAAACAAGGTTTCTTATTTGTAAGTCTGACTGCAGGACATAATTTTTTGCTGTGTTATTTCTTTTCCTTGTGATGTGGTTCACCTACAGCTCCATTCAAGATGTCTTGGCATTGATGGCATTAGGCACCGTCAGGTATCTTGCCTGGCCCCCAGTTGCTGTTCCAGAAGGATAAGGGGTTTCCTGTGCAGGATAACAGGTCTTCTGTGCACCCTCTGTAGTAAACTGCCATTCCCCTATGGCTAGCTCAGGTATCCTGATATTTGTTGGTCTCATTCGGACACAAAAGCAGTCCCCCCACTTCCTTACAGAAATGATTAATCAATCTAGAATTAATGTGGGGCAATGCACGTGTATGATGTTAAAGGTTTTATCTTGCAGAGGTTACAGAGTGTCTACGGCTGCCTTGCCCAGCCCTCCCTTCTGGCTGCCCTGCACTGCACTGCAGCACTCTGCCCAGCAGAGTCCTGAAACAGAGGCAAAACTTAGATACTGGGGGGAAAGGATTGTCAGGAGGAGCAGAACTGAGGAAAGGAAGAAAATGAGACTTTGGCTCGTTTGAAGTCCAGATGGGAAGAAAGGAAAGGAAGATCCTCAGTGTGAGAGTAGGGGATTTTGTGAACATGTATTCACCTGTAAGAGTGTTTACCAGCACACACATCTGTCCATCTCTCCTTGCCTGATGTCTCTGCAAGAAACTTCTCATTGGTATTTCTTACATGCTTTATTGCTGAGAGTAAAAAAGGGAACAGAGACTGGTGAGCTCATTTCCAGCCTTCCCCTGCACCATAATTGCGTGCAGCCCCTGACATTACTAAGCTAGCAGTGCCGCAAAAATGGGCTGGTTTATGTCTGATTTTCCACTGGGAATGTTTCCTAAGCTATCAAGAGCTCCAGAAACTGAGTTGGTGTGCATGGCTTTGTCATCCTAACAGTCGGATTTGTATTTTCCTCCAAATCTGCTCAGGAGTCTCTCTGGCATTACAAAAATCTCCTTCTGTTGCCTGGCTGGAATTCAGCCTGGGTGTTGGAGTCATATGAATAGTAATTGCTTGGAATTACTCTAAAAATACACCATAAATAGGCATTAATGGATCCTTCTGTGCTTAAATCAAACATGTTTCAACACTGAAGGACACTCAATCAGCTTAAACCTACCCATGTCCCTTTGGTTTTGTTTATTTAGAGCTAGTTCTCCAAAATACTACAAATCTGAAGCTGAATGCTTAACAGCAATATGCTGTGGCATACAAGTAAGAAAGTGATGCTTTTTACAGTCACAAAAACTGTTTTGTTAAGTCTGCTCCACAATTTAAGATGAGAAAAAAATGCCAAACCTTTGCAGAAGGGAACACTTACGCAGCCATAGACGGGTTTCCACAGCAGTTGCAATGTGGGTACCAAATGTCAACAGCACATCAGTAATGATGAGATTGGAATAAGGGTGTTGGCCATGTCATTCTCCTCCTCTGATTTTAAGTGCAGGGTCATGCACTGTGTACTTATTAATAAAAAATCCTCCTATATGGAGGACATCAATTCCACAGGGCTGGGATCACTAACCAGCGATTAGTCGCAGACTGGCTGCGAGCCACCAACAGGAGACAAAACACCACAAACTGACTACAAAAAGGCAGTTGTAACCCTCAGACATTGTTACTCGCATTGCAGCTGCTATTTTAGTTTCAGTAAAAGGCCCACAGTGTTTCTGCAGGCCACATTGCTGGCATGGAGCAGCTTCCAGAGCCTTGGTAAACACCATAGGTGCCCTGTGTTCTCATCAGGTCTCTGCTGGGTGAAGGGAGGAACCACTGCACTGCCTGTCATTGGCATTTCCCTTGGCAAGCAGGACCCCTGCTACCACTGCTACTGTACAGCAACCAGGTGGAAGAAAAAAATTTGGCTCAGAGTAACCATTGAGGCTCAGAATTAAACATCAGCACTCTGTGCAGTCCTTACTGTTGTAGAAGTGCACATTTGCTATTATTTGGAGGCTTTTTTTTTTTTTTTTTTTTTTTTTTAAGATGTCCATTTTTT